>CAUYRH010114252.1:0-39763 GCA_963574655.1 Perodicticus potto | reverse complement strand
AATCTTAGGTGGTCCCTGATGGCTTAAAATTCTGACTTCTCTGTAAGGCAGTGGATCCAACCTTCCTAATGCTGCGACCCTCTAATACAGTTCCTCATGTTGTGGTGACCCCCAACCATAAAATTATTTTCATTGCTGCTTCATAACTGTAATTTTGTTACTGTTATGAATCGTAATGTAAATATCTGATATGCAGGAGACCCTCAAAGGGGTCGCGACCCACAGGTTGAGAACCGCTGCTCTAAGGGACAAAAACACTAAGACCATTAACATTGGGATATTTAGTATGAAAAAGTAATTTCTAATTATCAGAAACCTGAAGTTTAAGAAATATAACATCACGGTGAACTATCATAGCTAATATAATTGTGGGTTCACTTACTATTTGGTGAATGTTATTAGTGACGATTATTTTTTCAACTGATCTTCATGCATTAGGTAAGCAAATCTTCACCCTCTGTTTCTCCATGAACTCATGACCATCGGTCTGCTCTCTGAGGACTGGGATCACCCTGTGTCACCCTTTATATTTAAGGCTTGGTTTAAGTTAGCATGATATGCTAGTCCCTGCAGCTGAAAATTAAGCACCTGGAGCTTAAGTGTCCCTCTCTCCTTCTCCTTGGACAGCTTGGGGATGAACCATGATGACGACCACTCGACCTGCGCTGGCAGGTCCCACATCATGTCAGGAGAGTGGGTGAAAGGCCGGAATCCCAGTGACCTCTCTTGGTCTTCCTGCAGTCGAGACGACCTCGAAAACTTCCTCAAGTGAGTCCTTGAATCATTCTATAGATCAGTACAACAGAAAGTCCTTACAAAAGACAGAATTAAGCATGAAAAGGAGAAATAAATGTTTGCTGAATTCTCGGCTGGCCTGAAGAGGCAGTAGGACGGCGTCTCCTGGAACTGGCAAGGGCATCCTCCCTGGAGCGCACCTACTGTGATGTGCTGTTCCCTTGAGAAGATGGGAAGTCCGCTGGTGGTGTAGGTTTCCTCTCCTCCCTCACAGGTGGGGAAAGAGCGTGTTTATTTCACTGCTACTTTCTTCCCACACAGTGTCTGTGCCATTCCAGTCTCAGATTTCTGTTATAAATTGGCCATCTGGTTTCACACCTTTGTCAATTGGAGTCTGTTACCCAGACACAATGCAGATCAAGACCTCACAGCTGGCCAGGCGTGATGCATCACGCCTGTAATCCCAGCACTCTGGGAGGCCGAGGTGGGTGGATTGCTTGAGTTCAGGAGTTCAAGACCAGCCTGAGCAAGAGTGAGATCTCTACTAAAAATAGAAAAACTTGCCAGGCATCGTGGCAGTTCCAGCCATTGGGGAGGCTGAGGCAAGAGAATCTCTTGAGCCCAAGAATTTGAGGTTGCTATGAGCTGTGATGCCGTGGCACTCTACCTAGGGTGACAGAGTGAGACTGTGTCTCAAATAAAAAAGAGACCTCCAAGCTATACAGTATTGACGTGCAGACCCTGATCACTGCTTAACTGTGACAGTGTATCAGTGCATATACCCTGCGGAGACGGCAGTGAGCCATGAGTCTCACCTACATGTGGGGCTTTGTGGTCCAGTAACACATTCAAGTTCCCAGGGGATTCAGGGTAAAGTGGAAAGGCATTATTCTAGGTCTTCATTTATGATGTTTCCTGTTCATGGGAAAATCATTTAGTTGGCTTAGAAATGAACTCATTCCTTTTAATATAGTCTACTTCCTGCTGAGGATTTGTTATCACCAAATATCAGTAAATTGTTGTAAGCCCCTTGATATTATATCACTTTATCCAGGAGGGTCAGCACAGCGAGACAGGGTATTGTCATTGGCTCATCCACTGGTAACAAGCAGTGCGTGTCTGAGCCTGGGAAAGGTGAGCCAGCATCCACTTGTGTGCAACTGCAACTCTGTCCCTAAAAACTCTTGGGGCGTGGCTAGGTTTTCTTTTTATAGCATTTTTACCTTGTTTTAGGGATTGAAAAATAAAAGCCTTTAGGAATGTAACCTCCTGACAGAGTTACAGCCTCACGGTCCCCAGCTCAGTGCTTTGGAGATATACCTCTCCCTGTAAATGAACATTCCCATCCTGGTTGAATTTCCAAAGTCCTTGGCAGGCACGCCACTGGCCAGCTTCAGTGGTGACGGGGAGAGTAGACAGGCAAGAACCTCCGAAGTCCGGTGAAGCTGCTGAGGTCCAACAAGCACATGAAGAGAAGCATGGAGTTGGAATGAGCAATTTGATTTTATTTAAAATAAAATGTCCCTAACTTGTACTTTTTCTTTACTAAGGTAACTTTTGCTCAAAGCCATATTCCAAAAAAAAAAAAAAAAATCATAGTAATCTATTTCAAGAGGATTTACATCAAAGAAAGCTTTCAAGCTCCCAAGAAACATCTATTTGCCTCACGGCGTCACTGCCAGATCCCTCCCAAGTCTTTAGGCTCTCGTGGCCTTCAGAGCAAAGATCCATACCCACCCATGTGGAAAAGACCACAACCCATGTGTCCAGTGCCTGCATCCTTTGTTCAGAAATAATTTGGAGCTGCATCTTTTTTGGTGATGAAAAATCAAAAACCTGGGCAGCATATTTGCAAATCACCTGTTTCTTGGCTGTTTCAGATCAAAAGTCAGCACCTGCTTGCTGGTCACAGATCCCAGGAGCCAGCACATGGTGCGCCTCCCACACAAGCTGCCAGGGATGCACTACAGCGCCAATGAGCAATGCCAGATCCTGTTCGGCACCAACGCCACCTTCTGCAGAAACATGGAGGTGAGCAGCCACGGAGGGCCAGCTCAGGGCAGGTGTGGGCCCAGCCCTTGCCCAGCCCTCCCCCAGTAAGATGCAGATATTTGTACTCACATGTACACATACGCACATCTGTGGTTGCACATTCACATACACAGATGCGCCCATACACACCATCACAGGCATTTGCACATGCCCCCCCCCAGGCAGCCATGTGCTCACACACACCCACACATGCAATTGCATGCGCCTGTCCACACACAGGCAGTTTGCAGGGTTACCAGCATGAAAACCTCAGGACACTAGTCAAAAGCAATTAACTCATACTTGGAAGTGACAAAATGTCACTTCCAACCCTGCACAGATCAGCTAAAAACTGTTAAATTATTGAGAAAATTTAACAAGTATAAATTGATTATATGCTAATAATCCACTCCCAGCTCCGCCTGATCACATAGCCCCAGTGTGTGCTTGGTGTTTCCAGAGAGAGGAAGGCTCTCCCAGTGCATGTCAGACTTGCTCAGAGTGGCTGTCTGTTCCTAGGAGTGTGACATCTTCAGAGAACAAGTGTGTGTGTATATATATATATATATATATGCTAATAGTGATAATGACAACATTAAACAGTTATCATTTATTGAACAGTGTCCATGAATTTGGTTCTGAAACCTCCAACATGTATGATCCCAGTTAGTCCTCACCACAGCTTCCCAGGTTCCATCCTAGTTGACAGAAGATGACACCAGGGTGACAGGACAGAGCTAATTTATCTGTGTATCTCCAGAATCAGCATTTCTCCACATGGAACTCCTGGCAGCTATGGAAAATTAAGCATCATCTAAAACCTGTACTGCTCGTGTAGCCAGGGACACCCAAAGCCAGGCACAAAGGTCTTTTAATCCGATGCCATAGTTGATCTTTATAGAGATCAGTCAAGAGAATCGTGATTCTCTTGTTCCACTGTTACTCTCTTAGGCCATTGAAGATAAAACAGATAATCATCCCAGAGTTGCTTTTAAATGTCTTATCCCAGCTTTTGCTTTTGGTCAAGAGGGACTGATAGGGACCAGATTTATTCTCCCATCTGAAAGAATTAAAAAGAAAATAAGAAATGTGTGAAACCATGATTTTCAGGGTGTTAGACCTCCAACAATGAAGGCCTGTGAAATGCGAAGTGAATGGCGAGAGCCCCGTCCCATGATTATCCTGGCTACTGCCTGGACAGTGTCCAGGCTGCAGGACAGGAGGACGGGGCAGGGAGGAGGGAGATGCACAGGAGCATCAGACTGTTAGACTGTTGCCCAGAAGAGGCGGCGCCCTCCCTTCTCTCAGGATTTGGTGTTTCTCATCAACACACCTTTGTTATTTAGTACAGCAGGCTGGCTTTACTAGGGCACTTGGATAGATTTAGGAAAATTTGTGAACTGGGATAGCAAGAGGATTACACCTTTATTTTTCTCCAACTTCTAATCAAGGTTGGTATTTCCTTCAGTGCTGAATGTTAGCGATAAGCTACAGTAGTCTTGGCCATATCATGACTGGCCACTGTCATTAGGAATTATAGAAATTTTCACACCACAGAAGAGCTGTGGCTGACATTTCAAAATATCATTTAGACTCCCCACTACTTCAAAATGACAGTTGTTGTTAGACTCAGGGCCAGATCTTTGCATGCAACTTCCTGACAAACATATGCGTGATTATATTACGCACTTTAAGTTATTTTTGTACTTTGGAAGCTATCTTTCAATTGAGTTGTTTTTTTGTAATTGTGTGTATGTTATAATCATGTATTGACAACCATATTCTAGAAAGGGATTCATAAGGCCCCACCACATGCCTCAGAGCACAGAAAGGCCAGGTGCTTAGTGGAATTTCAAGTGCAAACCTTTCTTCTGACCAGGCTTCCCTGTAGGTTCTTCTTCTGGCTCTCACAATCCACAACTATTTTAAGACCAATCAAAATTAAAAACAATTTCCTCACCCAGAGGTAACTAACTTTGGGAAAACATTGCTACAGAAGCTTTGGGAGTAATTAGCCTAGGCTTCAGCTATTAACCAGGTTGTTATTTTCTCAAACATTTGCATAAAGATTAAACAAAATTTAAAAATAGTCTGTTTTAATTTTTAGGGCTCTGGAGGCCCCCACACAATCACCATTGAATCTTTCATGTCTGTCTGCAGAATGCTGGTATTGTAAGGCTCAAAGCTGTCTATGGAAATATGAACTACAAAAAAAAAAAAATTGGCATCAGTAGCTGGCATTTGTTGTAGAAGTTACTGGCAAATACAGCTGTCTCTTCTTTTAGCCAATGGTAATGTGATGTTTTTAGTTCAATAAAGCATTTCAAGAAAGTCCAAACAAAAGTTATAAACATTGGATAGTAAATATTTATTAGAAAAAGGAAATGAACTTTATGCAATTAGTCCAATCAGTCTTTTTTATGATTACAAGTTCCTCCTGTCCCCATCAGCAAAGCCACTGCAATGCAGAGTCACTATTTAATAAGACTTTCAAGCTGTTTGAGTTCAGAAACTCTGCCAGGTGAAACAGGGTGAGTAGGCCCAGTGTCCACAATGTGCTTTGTCCGCTGAAAGGAAGAGTGTGGCATTGCTCCTGGAGACAGAGCAAGAAGGGGACATGGTGAGGGCGATGTCCCGACAGTGATCACGCCTCACGCAGCCCCTGAGCTTTCTCACGTGAAAGTGGTGTGCATTTGCTTTCCCCACCACCGCCCTGTGCCTGGAGGGTCTCAGCTGAAAGGTGCTGTGTAATGACCACCCACCCACATCCTGCCTGCTTCCCAGCAACATGTCCCGCCATCACTGCTCCAATCACCTGGCAGCCACACAGCACTCGGCAGGGGTGTACAGCAGCTGTATTAATTGCCATGAGCACTAATGTCTGAATGTCATGGAAGTCACGAGGGACTGAGGTGTGTACTTTATGCTATTTTGTTTTTTCAGAACGTTAGTGAGCACAGAAACTGTAAGCCAGTTGTTTTAGGAGTGTCAAGAGTGGTCATAGGCATTGGAAAGTCTTATGCATTCTTCTCTACCTAACATACATTCCTTTATTCTTTTCCATTGATTCTTACTGCCTTTTGGCACAGAGCGGAGGTGCTGTCCATGTCACACAGCGGTGAAGGAGATGGGCTGTCTACTTAGGCTGCCAGGGTCCCGTCCTTTCTCTGCCTTTTGAACAAATTAATAGTCCCTCTATGCCTCAGTCTTCTAATCTACAAAGTGGGGAGATGAATTCTATCAACATGTACTCATCATGGGGTCATTATGAGAGTGGAGTAATAACTGAATTAGAGCACTTAGTATATAGCACGCACTCAGGAAATGTGAGCTGATGTCATTTCTCTGTCACCTTGTTGCCCAGAGCCAGTGGCAGATGTGGAGACAGTGTTTAGCTGACAGTTGCCTCAGCCGGTCCTCCTTTTCTGCATCTTTTCCTGCACTCTCCTCACCTTTCCTCCTGGTACCCTAGGAGCTTGTCACCCCAGGGATTCCTGCCCAGCTTCCACTCTCTCCCTTTGAGCAAACTCCCAGGACCCAGGCTGGAAAGCCTCCTCCTGTCCTCTCTCGAGTCCTGCAAAGATTCTCACAGGGATCTGGGTGGATAGAGAAATTGCCGTAGTATCCAGGAACCTCAGGGTGTCAAAATCCCACGTTGGGACAACAAAGTTCTTTCCTCTGATGCCAGCCATTTCTAAACCTGGTGGGAGGTTACCGTCCTCCAGAGACTCCTAGAAGTTGTTGCACTGCCCCCTTCCAGATTTTCTGTTTTAAAATCTTCCGGAGGCTGGGTTTCAGGTATCTGTCTTTTTTATACAACTTCCCTAGAGATTCCTATACTCAGCCTGGTTTGGAAACTGCTGACTTAAATGAAACCTGTCCTTTCATGCCAGTGGACCTGGCCGGGTAGGTGGCTGGCTAGGTCCTGGAGCCTGGCCCGGCCCCTCAGGCAGACGGGACTGTACGGTAGGACGTGGACTTGGACGCCAGGCTGCAGGCCGTCTTCCCTGTCTCAGTCTCAGCTTCCTGCCCAGCATCTGCAGCCGCTCTCCAAAGCTGTTGGACTTTGGCAGCAGATGGCCCTAATTTTCCAGAAGTGTTTAAAAGTTTACAGTAGACTGCCTTGTCAGAGAGGTCTCCAGACCACGCAAGTTGTGTGTTATCTTTCACTTCTTGTCCCCCAACTTGTCAGCTAAGTGTCTGGTGCCTGGGCCTCACCTAAAGTATCCACCTCCAGCCCCAACCCCCCTTCTCAGCCCCCAGCCTCAGCCAGGTACTGGTCTCTGCAGCCTTCAGGAGCATGGAAGGAGTGACCCAGCCCAGGGCTCAGGAAACCTTCCAGAAGTGGGGCTGGCACGCCTGACTGGGGAAGACTTCAAACCGCAGTAGTGTTTGTGGAAAATTTGGATTAGTCACTTTTTCATCCAGTTCATGGCATTTTGTTCTATCTCCCTTTTGGCTTGTGTTATCAGCAACACATTTTTGAGGGATTTTACATAACCATTTCCTTCAGTATCATGGTGAGTTTGAGCTGCTCTCCAAACCTTCAGTGGGAGCCCAGTGAGAAACGTCAAAGCAATCTTCTCCTTCCTTGACAGGGATACTGCCAGTTGAAGGCAAGTGGTAAAGGCTCAAATGCACCAACACTGTTGTTTTTGAGAAACCCAGACCTTTTCTGCATTTTCACAGTACTCCAGGGGCCAGGAAGCTTGGCACTGGCTTAACTGTCATATAGCCTCTTGAAGAACTGTGAAGCAAAACCTGTTGGATGTGACTCTTGCCAAACCTTAAATGATGCTGGTGAGGTGACAGATGCTAGAACCAGAAAGCTATCCTGTTTTTCTTGCAGTCTGCACAGAACAGTCTTCCTGCTGCAACTAAAGCATTGCCTAAAGTAGGGCGAGGGCGGTGGTCTGAGCTCCCTGGACCTGATTTAGCTTATGTAGCTGCCCCTTTGCTTATTTCTACCCCATTCTATTGTACCACATTTCATTGAAGTTCAAGGTCATGCTGTCCAGTAATGTTTGCAAGTAGGATATTGCAGATGGAGGGAACAGCACATAGATGAACACAGAGCATTCCCAGGCAAATAAGAGAGAGGGATGAGCATGCAGGCCTGGCGGGCACAGAGAATGCAGGGTCACAGGGGAAGGACGTGACTAGAGGAAATTGGGGATGGAGGGATAGTTCCCAGCTCTGAAGCTTAGAACACTCACAGAACTCCATCCATCGCCTCAGCTGCAAAATGTGAATTGTGAGTATCTGTCTCACCAGGTTGGTGTTAGTAGGACTGAGAGATTCCTGGGCTTGGTAAATGCTAAGTATCTTGTGTCTCAGCCCTCTGAAGCCTGATGACGCTTTACTAATAAGGATGTTCATTCATTCATTCTTTATGTTTTTATTGAGTATATAGTTGTGTCTTGCAGGTGGCAAATACTGAAGAAGAGTTGCCCCATCCTTTTTATTTAGATTTTTTTGGGGGGTGCTTTTTATTGTGAGATAGTTTTAGTTCTAAAAGAAGACTGGCAAAAACAGTATATGCCTTTCACTCAACTTCCCGTTTTATTAACATCCTGTGTAACCATAGAAGCATTATTGAAATGAAGAAATTACTTGGTTGACTACTATTAACTATAGAATATTCAGATTTTCCATTAATGTCCTTTGTCTGTGCCAGGATCCAATCCAGGATCTCATTCTGTATTTAGTTGTCAGTTCTCCTTGGTTTCCTTAAATCTGTGATAATTCCTTCATCTTTCCTTGTCTATCATGACACGACACTTTGGAAGAGTACTGGTCAATCATTTTGCCCTTTGTGTTTGTCTGATGTTTTCTCATGCCTAGATTGAGGTTATGCTTTTTATCAGGAAGGAAATCATCCACCCAGTCTGGTTAATCCCCCTTGTTACTGGGACGTTAACCTCAGGCACCTAGCTGGAGTGTTGTCTGAAAGGATTCCCCACCATAGCTTCCCGTTCTCCCTTTTGTCATTACTGTTCAGGTTATCTGTAGCAGTTCTTCCCAGCCTCAGCCCTGGTGGCATCTGTGGCTGGATAATTCTTTACACGGGGGACTGTCTTGTGGCCTGTGGAATGTTTAGCAGCATTCTAGGCCTCTATACGCTATAGGTCATGGGCACCCTCCTAGTTGTGACAAGCAAAAATGTCTTCAGACCTTGCCAAATGTCCTTTGGGGGCCCCAATCAACACCTAGTTGAGAACCATTGACCTACAGGATAGAAGTGGATAAAAGGTCATTTTTGCACATCTGTGATTTTTATAGGTTTTTCTACCCGTAACACAATATGAAACACAAAAGTACACAAATCATAAGTGTATAGTTGCATGAAAGAGATACTTTATCAAGTAAGTATCTACTTATATCTCATTTTATTGAGTTTTAATAAGAAATCATAATTAAATTTTGTTAATTATCTTTTCAGCATCCCTGAGAGTTATTAATATGATGAATTATACTGGCCAATTTTCTAATATTTAGCATCTTTGAATTCTTGGAGTAAGTGGTTTTAATTATTAGCTTCTCTTTGACCCAAGAATTCTTAAAAAGAGATTTTTTTTTTTAATTTCCAGATGGTAAGGTTTTCTTTTTTAATTTCTAGTTTTATTTCATCATGCTACAGTTCTATTTTCCATATTTTATTGAGCTTAATTTTTATGAATACTCTATGACCATTAAAGGTACATTTTCTTTCAGGGTACATAAGTCTATTAATTAAATCTGTCTTAATAAATTTTTAAAGATTTTCTATATCCTTATGTGTTTTTGTCCATTTCATTTGTCATGAACTGAGAAAGGTAAATTAAGCTCTTCTAATCTTTTGTTGTTGTTTTCCCTTATATCTCAAGTAAATTTTCCTTCATGAGATTTAAGTCTGAGCTGTTTGGTAAATAGACATGTATAATTGTAAATCAGCATTGAGAATTACATTTTTTGCAACATAAGGAGTCTTTCTTTGTGTTATTGCATGTGGTAGGTTCTGGATTCAGGTTTGGCTGACATTAGGAGTGTGATCTTCTTTAAAAATTCCAGAAATAAACAATTCATAAGTTCTACGTTGCAGGTCGTTCTGATGATGCAGTAAGAGCTCATACCGTCTTCTCCATCTCACCTGGAACACACAGCTTCCCGTGGTCTCCTGTGGCTGTGTGTCCCTGCTGTCTGTTCTCCCCTCCCACTAGTTACTTAGTAGCCTTCTCAGTTAGCTGACTGCCCTGGTGTCCCAGTGCTTGTGTTTAACTGATCCTTATTTTTCTTAATCATGGCCCCAAAGCACAAGAGTAGGGATGTTGGCGGTTCAGATATGCCAAAGAAAATCTGTAAAGTGCTTTCTTTATGAAAATATGAAAGTCTTAACTTAATGAGGACAAAAGATTGCTGAGGATGCTCAGATCCACAGTAAGAACAAATCTTCTATCTATGAAATTGTGAAGAAGAAAAAAGAAATTCATGCCAGTTTTGCTATTGTACCTGAAACCACAAAACGTCTGGCCACAGGGCGTGATTAGTGCTTAGTGAAGATGGAAGAGGCATTACATTTGTGGGTGGGAGATGTGAATACAAATGTATTCTGGTTGATGACAAGCGGGTTCAGTATATCTGTGATTTCAGGCATACACTGGGGATCTCACAACTTACCCCCACAGATGAGGGAAAATAACTGTATGGCCTATAATTGAGTTTTGGTTTGCAATCTAATCTAAATTTTTTTATTTTAATTAATGAGCTAACTCATTGACTGCTGTATCAGATACAGTTGGTACGAGTTCTCTCACCATATTTTAATCAGATGTATTCTGTTTTGATTTCTCCTTTTTTCCCCTCTTACTGTATTATCTGGATTTTCCTTGCTTTTTGTATTTTACATGGCTTTTTTTTTTTTTTTACTTTATTATTTTTTTTTTTATTGTTTGGAATTCATTGAGGGTACAAAGAATTAGGTTACGCTGATTGCATTTTTAGATGAAGGCCCTCTTCTAATTGTGTCACACCCAGAAGAGGTGTACCATACACCGTGACCCCCCATCTCTCTCCCTCTTCCCCTCTCCCTGCTCCCTTATTCCCCTACCCCCCTTATATGAGCTCATCTACTGCTCTCCCATTAGAATTGAATACATTGGATTTTTGCTTCTCCATTCTTGTGATGCTTTACTAGGAAGAATGTATTCTACCTCCATCCAGGTTAATACAAAAGATGTAAAGTCTCCATCTTTTTTAGTGACTGAATAGTATTCCATGGTATACATATACCAAAAGCTTGTTATTCCATTGCTGGGTTGATGGGCATTTGGGCTGTTTCCATATGTTGGCAGTTATAAATTCAACTACAATAAATAGTCTAGGACAAATGTCCTAATGATAAAAGGATTTTTTTCTCTTCTGGGCAGATGCCCAGTAATGGGATTGCAGGATCAAATGGGACGTCTAATTTGAGTTCTTTAAGGATTCTCCATACTTCGTTCCAAACACACTGTATTAGTTTACAGTCCCAGCAGCAGAGTAAAAGTGTTCCCTTCTCTCCACATCCACATCAGCATTGCTGCTTTGAGGCTTTCTGATGTGGGCCATTCTCATTGGGGTTAGGTGATATCTCAGGGTGGTTTTGATTTACGTTTTTCTGATGATTAGGGACAATGAGCATTTTTTCATATGTTTGTTAGCCATTTTTCTGTCTTCCATAGAGAAGATTCTATTCATGTCTCTTGCCCAGTGATATACGGGATTGTTGGGTCTTGTTGGGTCTTTTTTTGTTGTTTAATTTGAATCCTCTGTAGATCTTAGTTATGAAGTTTTTGTCCAATTCCTAATATGCAAATTATCTTTTCCCATTCTGAAGGTTGTCTATTTACTTTGGATGTTGTTTCCTTAGCTGTGCAGAAGCTTTTCAGTTTAATTAAGACCCATTTGTTTATTTTTATTGTTGTTGCAATTGTTGTGGAAGTCCGCTGCATAAAAATCTTTCCCCTGGCCAATAACTTCAAGTGTTTTCTCCACACTTTCTTCAAGGATTTTTATTATTTCATGCCTTAGATTTAAATCTTTTATCCATCTTGAATCAATTTTTGTAAGTGGTGAGAGGTGCGGGTCCAGTTTTAGTCTTTTACATGTGGTTATCTAGTTCTTCCAGCACCATTTATTGAATAGGGATTCTTTTCCTCATTGTATGTTCTTCTTTGGTTTATCAAAGATCAGATGGCTCTAAGAGGTTAGTTTCATCTCATGGATTTCTATTCAGTTCCAAATGTCAATGTCTCTATTTTTTTGCCAGTTCCATGCTATTTTTATCACTGTGGCCTTGTAGTATAGCTGAAAGTCTGGTAGGGTGATACTCCTGGCTTTGTTTTTATTACTAAGAATTGCCCTGGCTATAGGGGATTTCTTCCAGTTCCATACAAAATGAAGAATTACTTTTTCCAAATCTTGAAAGGATGATGATGGTATTTTAATGGGGATTGCATTGAATCTGCAGATTCATTTGGGAAGTATAGACATTTTCACAGTGTTGATTCTTCCCAGTCAAGAGCATAGTATAGTCTTCTATTTGTTAATATCTTCCGCTATTTCTCTTCTTAGGGTTTTTGTTATAACCTCTTTTGTTATGTATATTCCTAGGTATTTCATCTTCATTGAAGCTACACTGTGAAGGGAATTGTGTCTTTGATTAGCTTCTCATCTTGGCTATTATTGGCATATACAAAAGCTACTGACTTGTGGACATCGATTATATATCCCAAGACAATGCTGTATTTTTTCATCACTTCCAGGAGTTTTGTGGTTGAATTTTGGGGTTCTTTCAGTATAAGATCTTAGTGTCAGCCAAGAGCAACAGTTTGACCTCCTCTGCCCCCATTTGGATGCCATTTATTACCTTCTCCTGCCTGGTTGTATTGGCTAGAACTTCTAGCACAGTGTTGAATAGTAGTGGTGATAGAGGACAATCTTGTCTGGTTCTAGTTCTAAGTGGAAAAGCTTTCAGTTTTACTCCATTCAGTATGATATTAGCGGTGGGTTTATTGTAAATGGCTTCAATCAGATTCAGAAAGATGCCACCTATGCCTAAATTCTTAAGTGTTCTAATTACAAAAGGGTACTGAATTTTATCAAATGCTTTTTTCCACATCTATTGAGGGGATCACATAGTCTTTGTTTTTGCTTATATTGATATGGTGGATTATGTTTTCGGACTTGCATATGTTAAACCAGCCTTGTATCCCTGGGATGAAATCTACTTGATAACAATGAAATATTTTTTTTTAATGTATAACTATAATCTATTTGCTAGGATTTTATTGAAAATGTTTGCATCTATATTCATTAGTGAAATTGGTCTGAAGTTCTTCCTTTTAGTTGGGTCTTTTCCTGGTTTGGGGATCAGGGTAATGTTTGCTTCATAGAATGTGTTGGGGAAGATGCCTTGCTTCTCAATTTTTTGGAATAATCTCTACAGTATGTGTATAATCTCTTCTTTGAAGGTTTGATAGAATTCTGGTGTGAAGCCATCTGGACTAGGGCTCTTTTTGGGGAGATTTTTTATTATTTCTTCAATCTCATTTCTTGAAATCAGTCTATTAAAGAGATATAGTTCTTCTTAATTAAGTCTAGGGAGAAGGTGTGATTCCAGGTATCTATCCATTCCCTCCACTTTGTCAAATTTCTCAGCACAGAGTTTCTTGTAGTACTCAGAGATGATCTCTTATATCTCTGTGGCATCTGTTGTTCTTTTCCCTTTATCATTTCCGCTTAAGTTTATTAGAGATTTTCTGTTTCTAGTTAATCTGGCCAAAGATTTATTGATTTTATTAATTTTTTAGAAAAACCAATTTTTTGTCTTGTCAATTTTCTGAATGATTCTTTTGTTTTCAATTTCATTAATGTCTGATTTAACTTTGGTTATTTCCTTTCTTCTGGTGGGTTCAATATTAGATTGTTCTTCTTTTTCCAATTTCATTGGATGGTTTATGAGTTTGTTGATGTGCTCTCTTTCTGTTTTTCTAATGCAATAAACATTCCTATTAAGACTGCTTTTGCTATATCCCACAAGTTTTAGTAACTTGTGTCTTCATTGTTGTTATATCTGAGGAATTTAATGATTTCCTCTTTTATTTCTTCCTGAACCCAACTATCATTCAGCATAAGGTTGTTTAATTTCTAAGTCTTTGTGTGGGGATGACCTTATTCTTGGAGTCGTGTTCCACCTTTATTGCCTTGTGGTCTGAGAAGATAAAAGGTGTAATTTCTATTCTTTTAATTTTGGTGAGGTTTGATTTGTATCCTAGGATGTAGTTGATTTTGAGGTATGTACCATGGGCTGATGAGAAAAATGTATATTCCTTAGCTTTGGGATGGTGTGTTCTGTATATGTCAATTAATCCCTTTTGTTTTAGGGTCACATTTAACTCCTTTATATCATTGTTTAGTTTCTGTTTAGAAGATCTGTCCAGTTCTGTCAGAGGGGTGTTAGAGTCCCCAACTATTATGGCGTTATGGGATATCATATTGCTCAGACCCATCAAGGTCTGTTTCATGAATCAGGGAGCATTTAAGTTGGGTGCACAAATATTTAAAATTGAAATGTCTTCTTGTTGTATTGCTCCTTTGATCAGTATAAAGTATCTATCTTTGTCTTTCTTAACTTCAGTTGCTTTAAATCTGCTCATATCTGAAAATAAGATTGCAACCCCTCCTTTCTTCTGATTTCCATTTGCTTGAAGTACTGTTTTCTGTTCCTTGACCCTGAGTCTTCATTTGTCCTTCAAGGGTTGATGTGAGTCCTGGAGGGAGCATATGGATGGCTTGTGCTTTTTATCCATTCAGCCAGCCTGTGCCTCTTCAGTGGTGAATTTAGTCTATTGACATTTTTGGGGAGAATTGATATGTGTGGTGGAGTTCTCTATTAATCTTTTTTTGTGAGAGTCTGTTATGTAGTTTTATCCTTTGCACTATTGTGGAAGCTAAGTTTTATCCTTTGCACTATTGTGGAAGCTAAGTTTGGTGTTGTTCCATTGCGATGGTCAGTGCTAAGAATAGGTCTAAGTATTTCCTGTAGAACTGGTCTTGTGATGAATTTTCTCAGTGCCTGTATATCTGCAAAAGATTTGATTTCTCTATCAATTTTGAAGCTTAGTTTAGCAGGATACAGATTTCTTGGCTGAAAATTGCTTTATTTAAGAATATTGAAAGTGTATGACCATGCTCTTCTAACTTGGAAAGTTTTAGTTGAAAAGTTTGCTATCATCCTAATAGTTCTGCCTCTGTAGGTCAGTTGGCACTTCTAGCTGCTTGAAAAATTTTTTATTTTTTTGAGACAGAACCTCAAGCTGTCACCCTGAGTAGAGTGCTGTGGCATCATAGCTCACAGCAACCTCCAACTCTGGGCTTAAGCGATTCTCTTGCCTCAGCCTCCCAAGTAGCTGGGACTATAGGTGCCCACCACAATGCCTGGCTATTATTTTTTTTGTTGTAGTTGTAATTGTCATTGTTGTTTGGCAGGCCCAGGCTGGATTCGAACCCACCAACTCTGGTGTATGTGGCTGGCACCTTAGCAGCTTGACCTACAAGAACTAAGCCAAAGAATTTTTTTCTTTTTTTTTCTTTTTTTTTTTTTTTTTTTGCAGTTTTTGGCCAGGGCTGGGTTTTAACCCACCAGTTTTGACATATGGAGCTGGCGCCCTACTCGTTTGCGCCACAGGCACTGCCCAAAGAATTTTTTTTTTCATCTTGACTTTGGACAGGTTCATTACAATGTGTCTGTTTGAGTTTGAGATGACCCAGTGTTTGACATACATCTGAAAGGCATGTGTTGAGTTCTTTAGTAAAACTTGGGAAGTTTTCATTTATGACAGTCTCCAGTGGGGCTTCCATCCCTTTGGGACAATCTTCTTCCTCTTCAGAAATCCCTAATATTCATATGTTTGAATGCTTCATGGATTCTCGTAGTTCTTAGTGCTTAGTTCTCATAGTGCTTTCTCTCTCTTCTTTTCGGTTTCTTTAACTACCTAAGTTAACTAAAAAACTTTATCCTCTAGCTGTGAGGTTCTTTCTTCTCTATGGTCTAACCTATTTTTGATACTTTCTACTACATCTTTACATTGCCTTATTATCTCCTTCATTTCCTTAAGGTCTTCCATATCCTTTCTATGTTCTACGTATCTCTTGTTGGACTTTTGGTTCTGTCTTTCCATTTTCTCAACCATTCCTTTTATTGTCTTTATCATCCGCATTTTAAATTCTCTTTCTGTCAAGTCCATTAATTCTTTATAAGTGGAGTCTTCTAGCATAGCTGCCTCATGGTCCCTTGGGGGAGTTCCCTCTGTTTTGGTTTTTCAGGTTGCCTGAGTTTTTATGTTGGTTCCTCCTCATGTATTCTTTCTTTTTATTCACCTCTTTGTCTCCATTTTGACTCCTCACTGCCTCCTTTGTTTCAAACAGGAATCCTTGCCCTTGATGACAGTATGTTGCGATGTGTCACCAGGACACCAGGTGGTGCTGTGGATTTCTAGGAGACACAGCACAGCTGGCAACCTCTTATGGTCCTCATTCCAAACTTAGTTGCCTTTGGTGTGTGCCTGATTGTTTCCTCAGCATTCAGACCCCGTGGGGAACCCACCCTCATATGTGCACCCTCAGATTGTTATATGTTTATATGTAAGTATGTAGACATATAGCTATGTTACCATGTATGCATTTTGTATTTGGTTCCTTGGATATTTCCTTTGTTTGGGGTGATCTCAGCAATAGGATTTGTTTTATTACAGTACCTAGAAGAGCAGCCCTGCCTTCCATGGAGAATATAGTCTGCTATTTCCTGGAAGCAGCTGCACCAGCTAGTCACCATTCTCTTTAAGGTACCCACTGTACTGCACCTAACTCCATAAGCATGAAGAAGTAGGTACATTTCCACCTCCAGGCCCCTCCCTTCCCTTCTCTGCCAAACTTTATAATTTTTCTTCATGGTCAACATTTTTTCTTTAAAAGTTCTTATATGTCAGTTTTTAATATTTATTGCACACAAACTTTATGGCCATCCTGTAATTTTTTTCTTTTATTAAATCATAACTGTGTACATTAATGCAATTATGGGGTACAATGTGCTGGTTTTATATACAATTTGAAATACTTTCATCAAACTGTTTAACATAGCCTTCACCACATTTTCTTTTTTCTTTTTTTTTTTTTACCACATTTTCTTAGTTATTGTGCTAAGACATTTATATTCTACACTTAGTAGATTTAACATGTACCCTTCTAAAATGCACCATACGTGTGGTCCCACCAATTACCCTCCCTTCAACCATCCTTCCCCCTCTCCGACCCTCCCCCTCCTCTTTCCCCTTCATCTTGGGCTGTAGTTGGGTTATACCTTTCATATGGAAGTGTGGGTGCTTATAAATTAGTTTCATAGTAGGGCTAAGCACATTGGATACTTCTTCTTCCATTCTTGAGATACTTTGCTAAGAAGAATATGTTCCAACTCCATCCATGTAAACATAAACAAGGTAAAGTCTCCATCTTTTTTTAAGGCTGCATAATGTTCCATGGTGTACATATACCACAATTTATTAATCCATTCATAAGTTGATGGGCACTTGGGCATCTTCCATAACTTAGCAATTATGAATTAGGCTACAATAAACATTCTGGTGCAAATATCTTTGTTATAAAGTGATTTTTGGTCTTCTGTATATATACTTAATAAAGGAATTGCAGGATCAAATGGCAGGTCTATTTTTAGATCCCTAAGTGATCTCCAGACATTTTTCCAAAAGGAACATATTAGTTTGCATTCCCACCAGCAATGCAGAAGTGTTCTCTTTTCTCCACATCCACGCCAACATCTATGGTTTGGGGATTTTGTGATGTGGGCTAATCTTACTGGAGTTAATGATATCTCAAAGTAGTTTTGATTTGCATTTCTCTGATGATTAAGGATGATGAGCATTTTTTCATGTATCTCTAGGCCATGCACCTGTCTTCTTCAGAGAAGTTTCTCTTCAAGTCCCTTGCCCACCCTGAGATGGGATCACTTATTCTTTTCTTGCTAATATGTTTGAGTTCTCTATGGTTCTGTTTATTAAACCTTTGTCAGAGACATTATCTTCTCCCATTCTGAGAGCTGTCTACTTGCTTTGCTTACTGTGTTCTTGGCTGTGCAAAAGCTTTTTAGTTTGATACAGATCCCAGTAATGTATTTTTGGTGTTGCTTCAATTGTCCAAGGGGTTCTCATAAAATACTCTCCCAAACCTATTTCTTCAAGTGTTTTCCCTGCACTTTCTTCTAGTATTTTTATAGTTTCATGTCTTAAGTTTAAATGTTTTATCCAGTGAGAGTCTATCTTTATTAATGGTGAAAGGTGTAGGTCCAGTTCCAGTCTTCTACAGGTCGCCAGCCAGTTCATCCAGCACCATTCGTTAAATAGGGGACATCCTTTAGTTTGTTTTACACCCAGTTAGAAAGAGTAAAGAAGTTGGTATCATATAGGCAACCTCCCATGCTCCTGCCTCAGTCCACTACCTTCTTCCCAGATGGTTCCTCTCTCTCTGCCGTTTCTGCCTTGTCTGGGTTTCCACTACATATGTTCTATTCCTTGACTCCAGTTATCATGTTGGTTTCAATCAGTCTTGATCAGTGCTCACTGCTAGTCCATTCACTGTGGGTTCTCCAGTCATTTCTTAGTTGGCCAAGGGTTATTCTTTGGTATTTTCTCCAACAAAGGATTTAACTATTTGTAAGTTCAAAATGTTTTTCTGTTACCCAGATACTTGAGTGTCCATTTAGCTGATAAATGCTTCCTGGGCCACTTGCTTGTTCTTTCTTTGAGTCTTCATCAGCCTCACCCCACTGCCTCTGGAGCGATGCAGCCATAGAGACATTTGCATACAACCTAGCTCTTTTCCCATCACCTAGGACTTGATCTTTTTGTCTGGCTACCCAGAGGATTTTTGGCCTTGTCTTTAAAATCCAGTAATTTATTCAGAACATGCTTCTAGGTGCATCTTCCTCTGCCATTTTTTCCCCGGATCAGGGCCATGCTTTTTAGTCTGAGCCTGAGATCTTGAATATATATTTAGGTTAGTGTCTTGAATCTTCAAATACCTTTCCCATTATATTACTTTAGTTCTCTTCTTTAGGAGACATGTGCTTCTGACCCAGCTCAGGCCCTTTGATCTTCACAAACATCTCATCAGAGAACTGGAGAAAACTTATAAGAAAGTTGCAGCCTACATGCCATCTAAGGATGTTGCAAGGCTCAGGGTGACAGGCATCAGACCACTTTGTCATTTGAAAAGCATGATGTGAATGCCCAGTATGAATCTAGAAGACATCAGTGACTATAAGCCTTTGTGTAGTCCACTATGTCCAGTATGAAAACCAACCACAAGAACAGCAATTGCTTGGCTTGGGCACAGTGCTGGCAGTTCAGCTTGGGTCAGAGGTTGCAGTTCTAAAGTCTCCTTTGCATCTCATTTCCTTTTTCTGATACACATTTCTTCTAATATACCATATATCTGTTCTGCTGTTGATGGGTATATGGATTGTTCCAACTTAGAACTAATACAAATAGTGTTGCAATGAACATTCTTGATGTCTTTGGTGAAAATGTACATACTTTTTTTTTGTTATGTATTTAGGATCATAATTGTAGTATGTATTTAGGATCATAATTGTAGTGTATTAGAATATGCATGTCTTCAGGTTTAGTAAAAACTGTCAAGGAGTTTTCCAAAGCTTTTGAACCAAGTTAGAATCTCATGAACAGCAGTGCATGAGAGTTCCCACAGTGCCGTGTTCTTGCCAGCGCTCTCTATTCTCCATCTTTTTTATTCTAGACATTCTGGTAGGTATGTAAGGTACTAATGGGGGTTTTAATTTGCCTTCCCTGATGACTAAAAGAACAAAGCACCTTTTCATAGGTTTATTGGGCATTAAGTGTTCTCCTTGTGATGTGTCTGTTCAAGACGTTTCCCCATTTTCTACTGAGTCTTTTTCTTAATTGATCTGTAAGATTTTTTGTTGTTGTTTTACAAATATTTTCTGGATACAAACTCACTGTTGGTTATATGTCTTTAAAATATCTCTCTTATGTATTGCAGATACCTTCTGTCATTTTTTCATGGAGGTCTCTTGATAAACAAAAGTTCTTTATTTTAATAGAGTACATGTATAATCCATTAATTTTTTTCTTTAAGATGATTGCTTTTTGTGTTCTGTTGAAGACATCTTTGCCTATTCTCATTCTCTTTTTATCTGATGATTAGAAAATTTTTATGAAAAAGCACTGCCTGTAAAATGCATAATAAACCGTTTGCACCCCATTCTTTCTCTTGCTCCTTATGTGGGAGTCACTTCTGCTAATCCCAGGCACTTCTATCCCATAAATCACCTCCTAGGTCAGCCTTGTCTCTTGAGCACATGTCTGCAGACAGATGCCACACTCTCGAAGAGCTTCGAGGTCATAGTGCATGGAATCAAATATTTAATGAGGTGCAGTTGGTCTTTATGGGACCAGCTGCTGCTGTGCTTGAAGCCCTCATCTTTTTACCATTCCTCTGAGAGGTGAACAATAATGGGAATGTGTAGACTTTTCTGAGCCCAAATGTGCAATATTCCTCTTGAATCATCAACTTCTTTAAGGATACAAATCAGCTCTGACATACTTGAAAAATGAGAACGAGCTGTGGGCTTTTCTTAGCTCTTTTTCAAAGTCTCCTCCAGCTCTTCCTTCCTTCCCTTTCTCTTATTTTTGTCCCTTCAACTTCTAAACTTTTTTTTTAACTTTAGGCAGCACAATTGTGTATCTTTTCCATGCAGATGTCTGAGATTACTTAGAATAGCAGACCTCTAAACTGAGACTTCTCTGTGCCACACCATGGGGACCCCTTCACCTTGCCTACAGTGAACCAGGGGGTCCCCCACCACACCCTTTAGGGTGATGTCTTCCTGTCCCTGCACAATCCTCATAGCCATGGCTGGGTTTGGCACCCTGGATCGCTATGTCTTTTAAGAGGTCCTTAAGTACATCTATTCTCAATTTCCAGACCATGAGGTGAAGATTTGGGTGCAAGTAGTTTATGCAGGAAGTACGTGAGGGAACCACAGTGGGGGCAAATATGTACTGATGAGTAGCTGACTGCCAGAGGCATTGGGTCATCATGCTGGGACCCTCTGAGAGGCACATAGGACCTGCTTCAGTGTCTTTCCCGCACATGGGATGGGGGTTATCCAGTGGCTGGCCCTTATGGTTGTCCCTTAAGGCACCATCTGCACATAAGTCTTTATGGGAAAGACACTAGCTGTGTCTGCCTTAGTGATTTTGATAAATTGTCTCATTCTGAATGCTTTGTTGGTATCCAGATTTCCTATAAATACAATTGGAAGTCTATGTTTTTAAATGCCTGGTCCTGTGTTAGCAGAATTATTTTAATTGTATATCTGTAGAAATTCCAAAATTCTCTAGGTGAAATAATATAAGAAATGACGTGAAGCTCAGCTGAGCTAGGAAACAGGGGACCATAGAGAAAAGGGAAGGTTGTCTCTGTCCCCACATAGTCACAGGGTCCAAACCTTTCATGGCCTTTTGATCTCACTTCTGGGCCTTGTAACGCTGTTTATTCTACTGGCCTCAGCTCCAGAGCTGCCTCCGGCAAGCCCTCTCTGGCACGGTTCAGTTTGATCCTTTTCCTGTGTGCTCTGTACAGCCGTGTAGTAGAAGCCTCACTACGTTAAACAGATGGGATCTCTTTGCTGCGCACTCCTGGGAGGCAGGAGCTGCTGCTCCCCGCCTGTGCCCAACCTGGGACACCTCCTCAGCTCTCAGTAGCTGATGTTGGGATTGCTGAGCTCCAGCCCCTCAAACAACCACCCCCCACCCCCAGGAGTAAACGAACAGAACTTTGTTGAGATAAATAAACTGGTGGAAATGATGCACCTATCTTTTGGACATCCAAGACTCTCAAGCCGCCTATCTCCCTATATGTTTCAAATCCCCAATCCCAAACAGTCAGTGGGCCACCCCGCTGAGCCCCATTGTGACCTGTGTGCATGGGCATTCTCCACAATCACAGTTCTCCCCTTGTCCCACAGCATCTGATGTGCGCTGGGCTGTGGTGCCTGGTAGAAGGCGATACATCCTGCAAGACCAAGCTGGACCCTCCCCTGGACGGCACTGAATGTGGGGCAGATAAGGTAACCCCCGGCTCCCTCTGCCCAGTCTCCTGGGCGCTCGGCCCTTCTCCTTCTGAAAGGCAGTCTGTACTCTGCACAGGAACTCCTGAAGCATACCTAAGGCACCACAGAAATGCCCATGGAGCCCACTCTGGGCACAAATGGGCTTCCTCTGTCATCTCACTCCTTTTTCTCAAAAGATGTAAGAATCATTTACTTCATGTTTTTATTAGGTTAACTTGTTTTATCACATGAATGAATTTACGTAAAAGGAAAACTTCCCATCAGTAGAGTTTAAATGGGAGAGCACTATCACCTACCATACATACACACAAAGCTATTATTAAATGCTTTTGCTGAGAACAGTGTTAGCCAATTCTACCTATGTTAAAAGAGTGAGCCCCATTCTCATGATTTTGGTAAGTGTGAGGACAGGTGATTGGGAGCAGCCACAGAGACTTTTGACTTTTCTGTAGTCTTATTGTAAGGATTGAAGCAGTTGAAAAAGAAGTTACTGGCTTAGTGCCTGTAGCACGATGGTTATGGCACCAGCCACATACACCAAAGTTGGTGGGTTCAAGCCCTGCCCGGGCCAACTAAACAACAGTGATGACTGCAACAAAAAGTAGCAGGGCGTTGTGGTGGGAGCCTGTAGTCCCAGATGCTTGGGAGGCTGAGGCAAGAGAATCGCTTAAGCCCAAGAGTTTGAGGTTGCTGTGAGCTGTGACACCACAGCACTCTACCGAGGGCGACATAGTGAAACTCTGTCTCAAAAAAAAAAAAGGAAGTTACCTTTTGCTCTGATACCATAGTTGGGAGCCACAAAATCTCATCTCATGTTCTAGGTGCAGGAGAGTCCAACTAAGGCCCACGGCTGGCTAAGAATGCTTATCTGCATGTCAGATATGGTGAGAATTACGCATGGACCTTTTGCTCATCAGCTTTTTGTGTATTTAATGTGTGGCCCAGGACAACTCTTAGATAAGCAGTCATAACCAGCCGTAGGCCTCAGTTGGATGACTCTGTGGATATATGCCACACACATGGGGAATTTTATGTTAAAAGATTGGTTTTACTCTTTTCTACAGAAAGAACCAAGGTTCACCCATGTGAAGCTTGCTGTGTCATCTCTAAGCAACAAACCCAACACACTCTGAAATTCAAAACCTCAGAACCTTCCAGAGAGAAATGCACTCACGTGAAGTGGAGTTTATAACAGCTCAGGTCTCTTCATGAGCTATGTAGATTATCAGCCCTTTCCTGGGAATTCAGAACATCCCAAAGGAGAACATTCCATGTAGAACTTTAGGGCAAAATTTGAATCTCAGAGGGATCCGTGTACAGATGTCAGATCTGTGTGCAGAGTAAGGAATGTCACTAAAGTTAGCACACATCAACGCCCTGAAATAATGTACTTTTACATAATTTTTAAAAATTGATTTTTGGTAGCATGGCGGGTTTTGGCATGGAGGGAATCACATGCTTTGGCCTTGAGTGAGCCCGGCCCTCCCTACTGTGTTTCAGTGGTGCCGCGCAGGGGAATGCGTGAGCAAGACGCCCATCCCGGAGCACGTAGACGGAGACTGGAGCCTCTGGGGCACCTGGAGCATGTGCAGCCGAACATGTGGGACTGGAGCCCGCTTCCGACAGAGGAAATGTGACAATCCCCCGTAAGTCCCCCTCAACCGTGCAGTCCGTGATTGGAGTTTCCCAGCTGCAGCTCTCAAGGCTTCCCACAAAGCATGGTCTGCCTCCAGCTGATAATCCCAAAGGAGAGGAAGTAAAATCAAGCCAGGGTGCAAGGGCCCTGTTTGTGTGTCCAATAATATCTCAGCTTAAATAGCTCATTCTGGCAACATGGGTGCAGCAACATTCTGTGGTGAGCTGGCTCCTTTATTCTTTGCTCAGGCTTTGGCGGAAATGTTTCCCAAGACAGCTGGGTGACAGTCTCTCTCGCCTCCTTCATGGTTACATAGTCTAGGGTCATTCTCAGCCTGAAGACTTTCAGGAAGGAGAAGCTGACCTTCAAACTAGCTGTGAGCTGATTTGGGAGCAGCCTTGTGATTCATGAGTCACAGGGTATCTGGGTTCAGCTGTCTTGCTCACCCAAATGTTTTTCGTGGGTCCTTATAGACCAATTTTACAGAAAGAACTGTTTTGGAGGTTTTCCCTCTTTGCTTTCTTTTTATCGTCTCTGGTAACAGTATGAACCTTCTTGCTCACTTTTGTGTAGTTGTTCTAGAAAACGCAGAGAGAGATTTTTGTGCCTCTTCGCATTAATGCCTTCACCACAGGTTTCTCCCTTCGCCTCTTAAAGTTTCCCGGTTTTTCATATTTCTCTTAATGGTCTGTTTTATGCCCCGTGTGTCATCAATTGCATCATGTCAATTTTGAAAACAGGGAGTTATAAGTCATGACTAGAGAGAAATATCTGCAGTGAGGTCCTATTGATGCAATAGAAGATGCCTCTGGTGTTTGAAAATCCTGATGGTCAGGCTGGACCCCAGACCAGTTAAACCAGACTATGTGGGTGGGACCCAGAAATTTGATGTTTTCAATCCAAACTCTGACTCCAGTGACCAGCCAAAATTGGGAACCTCCAGATTAAAGGAAAACTTACGCTCACAGTTTAGTCAGTGATGGGAACACCATTTTTTCCAATGATGCTATAAAAATTGGCATCATGTATTATGCCTAATTAAAGCCTTTCCCTCTGGTATCCATCAGAGTCTTTGGCACTTAATAAGTATTTAATCTATTAGGAAAGACTTCTTAATTAAAAACATGGATGGGCAGAATGATTAGAATCTCTGGTTAGCTAAATGGTGAGAAATTACAATTTTTACATTACTCTGTGTTGAAGTTGATAGTTTGCCTCGGGTTCTGGAAAGAGACCTTTGACTCTAGGTTCATGGCACTGAGATTTGGGGCCAGCTTTGTTGGTTATTTGGTCATGTGACCTTAGGGAAGACCCTTCTGTTCCCTGGCCTCAGGTCTCCCCTCAGAGGGAGCTGACATGATAGAGTGTGAAGACCCAGGACACAAGGCTTCAAATCCTAGTGCTCATCCTTACAGCAACTAATGGCTCTGACCTATCTCTTCAACTAAAAATTGGAATAGTTCATGAGTATGCATAGAAAATCTCAGTCTGTATTTAATAAGTGGTTCCTCTTGTCACTAGCACTAGCAGAAGAATTGGTATGAGACTACTCACCTTGTCCTGCCTACCTCACAGAGCAGTTTTGCAGCTCAGAGGAGGTTGACTTAAGTGGAAACTGGTCAAGTGTAGAGAGAAATTTGCAGGGGTTGTGGTTGTCAGGAGTGCACTGTATTTACAATTGGAGCACATGGGCCCTGGCCAAAAACTGGTCCCCTCTGGGATGTATGTAACATGTGTCACCCTATGTCAGGTGACACCTTGTAAATGTCATAGTACGAGGTTAGCAGAACCTCTGAATGCCCCCAAAGACACCATATTCTGAGACTTTCAGCATTTAGTTTTTTTCAGAACAGGGCTATCTCACAATAAAAAGATGTTACTAGGCAAAGGCATTAGGCACAACTTTTAAGGCCTGGCATATCTGTTTTCTTGGGGTGATAACGGCTCATTGTCTGCCCCCCCTCCCCGATTGGCAGCCTATAAAGGAGACTTTGCCAAGCTTTGTGTCTTCATGCCTTAGCTGGACCCCTGTCACTGTCCCTACTATTCCCTGCCCTGCCCTGCCCATTGTAGGTGCTCTGAGATATCACAGGGACATTTTGCAATGAGAAGCTGCTGAATACACCCTAATTCAGCAGGCCACCTGAGTGTACCCTCCCTGGCCTCCCCTAACGTGGGATTTTATGACTAGGATTCTCACCCAGCCCTCCAGGGCCAATGGTCCTAGGAGGGAGTCTATTCTGAAAATCACCACGTGGTTGTAAGTCTTTCCCTTCATCTGCCCTCCCCTCTCTCCTGCCAGGGTGGTTACGGCTTTTCTTTGCCACTGCTTTTTCCCCTGTGGCTATCGTTGTGGAACTGGGGATTCATAAGGCCGCCACGCATTGGCAATAGAAGCTTTGCAGGTCTCAGCACATCAGATCGTCACAGGCCTTGATGCGCCTTCATGTCTAGTCTGCTGCCCAGTCGTGCCCCTTGGGACAGGATGCTGACGGGAGCAGCAGAGCAGGAAGATAGTGTCTCCCTCCTCCCAGTGCCATGCTCCTTCCCAGCGATGCCTTTGGTGAACCTGGCCAAAGGCCAGACTCTGGACTCTGCTAGGTGTGGCCCTGCAGGGACAGGCAAACACCACCCTCAAGGGCTGCAGTCCCACCAACTTCTTCCGTTTTCTCCTCAACACTTCTAACCCAGCCCTTCTAAGTCAAGACCACCCATCCCAACCTACTTCTTCCCTCTCAGTAACTGGTCCTACATCCTCGCACTGCTCCAGGCCAGACTCCCTGAGTCCGTGAGGCCCACTCCTGTGTCCTCCCTCCTTGAGGCACCCCTCCACGTCGGTCATGATGAGAGCAGTGAGCGCAGGGGACCCTCACCATGCAGCGGGGTCCCTGCAGCATTTATGTAGCAAATCACTGGATGAGCTCCCCACAGGAGGAGTTATTTTAATCTCCATTGTGCAGGGAAAAGATTGAATCATAGAGGAGTTAGGTAACTTGCCCAAGGTTGTGTGGTGGGACGGTGGTGGGCCAGGTTTGGAACCCAGTTCTGGAAACCAGAAATTCAAAATTAGCAGGTTGGTTCCTTCCTGAAACTCTGAAGAGGGGTCCACCTCCTGTCCCCCTCGGCTTCTGGTGGTCTTTGGCCTTCTGGGCTTGCAAACACAACACTGTGTTCTCTGCTGCCATCTTCACTCAGGTCTCATGGCTTTGTGTTTTCTTCTCTTTGAAGAAGACTTGTTTTTGAATATAGAGCCCACCCTGATCCAGGATGATCTCATCTCAGTATCCTTAACTTAGTTACATGTGCCAAGATCTTTGCCCGTTAGCTCAACCCAGGCCAGCCTCAAAGCTTCCTGTATGCACGACAACCTCAGGACCTTTGTCAGCACTCTCTTCTCTCTCCCTAACTCACCTTGGCCTCTCTTTGTGTCTCACTGTAAATGTCTTCCCTCGAGAGGTCTTTGTCCCTGACATCCTGCATAAGGTGGGGTACCCGGGTACTATCCCTCAGCACCTCTCCCTAACGCAGTAGGTATTACAATGGTTGTTGCTATTATGCGTTTACTTGTTTTTTCTACTCTGCCCTCCCCACTGGCCCTTGAACTCCAGAAGGCCTAGAACAGGTCCCACCTGTTGGATGCCATCTCCCCTCTGCGCCTTCAGCAGAGCAGCTACTCCATCCAAAGTGCTGAACGCCTTACTGCCTAGGTATGCACCAGTCCAAGAAAAGCACCCTCTGCTATTCTAGTGTCCCAGAACACATCCCTGATGTCATTTCCTCCTGAAACACAAAGGTTATTATAAATTATTAGGCCAAAAAGGCAGGTGCCCAAGCAGGCCTCCTGCCCTGTATCAAGGATGGCCTTCCAGGTGCTATGAACAGCCACCTAAGGCCTGTCCATTGCCTGTGCCCACCTGCCCCAGAGAGGTTGCGCTCTCAGCCAGGGATGCTCAGCGCCATCTTGAGCGCAAGCTTCAGTGTGTAACGGGCCTCATCTGGCTCTGCGATACCCACCCTTTGGTAGTCCTTCCAATCTTTCATAATGATGGTGCAGCTCTGCTTCCCATTCTGAACAGAAACAGCATGCTCTTTTTTTCCCTTGTAGTTTTCTACAAAGTTTCTTACCTTGGTGGCTCCAGCCCAGGTGAACAGGGAGACACGAGGCAGGCCTCGCGGGGGTGGGGGGTGGGGGTTAGCAGCCATCTCAGGTGCTTCCCAGAGGCACTGATGACGTGGGCAGTATTTTATGAAGTCCAGACTGCAGTCTCCAGCCTGCTTCTGCAGAGCAGCTTGACGTGGTGATTGTTACAAAGCACAGCTGACTGAGGCCCCGGAGCCAGGCTCTGACCAAAACAGCGTCCTCTCCCTGTCTCACTCCTTAAATCACTAGGCCCGCTGCCTTGAGATTTCATAAGTATGTCCAAATCTCACTCTCTGCGTGTCTGGGCTTGGAATGCTCCCATGACCCTCTCCCACCCGCTTCTCTCTATATTCCTGGCTCCATTCCTGTCTTCTGCAGCTGGTTTATTCACTGTCCAAAAATATTGGCAAGAGAGTACCCCTCCCCACACTTTTTTTCTAGTCCTGGTCTTTACAGCTATTAGGATTTTTATTTTTTGCCTGCTGACCTTGAGGCTTCAGGGGCCATCTGTGTTTTCAAACCAGTTTCCTGGGCTCATCCTTTCCTGCCATAATTTATGTTGAGTGGGTGGGGTTATGCCAAAAGACTACAGGTAGAAGATGTATCTCTAATTCACATTCTAATACCCCAGTGGGGGCCTGGAGGTGGGTGGAGCTGGGAGAAAGGCTCAGGTGCACGTGCGTGGAAAGCCAGTTCTGCCCCAGCAGGTGCAGGATGGGCAGGCAGGTGGAGTGCAGAGCTGGGGTATGGCAGGGTCACCCCAAAAAGCTGGCATGCAACAGGGCCAACCTGCAGGATGGCGCCTGAACACCGGAAGGGAGAGGAAAGCCGCTAGCCTACTGGGACTTACTGGGAGGACGGGTGGAGTGAGGTTATGTGCTGTAATTGGTTTTTGCTTCCACAGCGAAAGCCCATCTGTGTGCTTTCAATGTGCCAGCGACCTTGCGTTCATGTGGATAGTTTTTTAAAATCCCGAGTCTTCTACACTGAAGCATAAGTTACATATGTTACTTGGATACTTTTCAGAGGAGGCCTTAAAACTGGGACATCTGCTGCTGCCCTGAGGGGGCATTAGCAGCCAGCACCGCTCCTGAAACCCTTGCCTTGCCTTGTTTCCTCACAGGGCTTGGCGCAGCCAGGGCAGGAGCCAGAACCACTGGCCCTCTCCTGAGAGCTGTGTCTGCGTGATAAACTAGTCTGATCTGTGTTCATTTACTAGAGCAAAGCCCAAAATAAAGTGGCGTCTACCTCAGTTCTCCCAGGGAAAGGGGCAGTCCCCTGCCACATGATCCTTTCCTCTCAGCAAGCCTTTGTGTCTGCCCCAGGCACTGCAGACCCCACCCCAGCAGGAGACCCTCACGGGAGGATTTGGGGTAGAATACCTCTTTCTTTCCAGCTTCTCACCTTACTCTGTCCCTTGTTTTTGAATATGTGTATGAAAGTAAAAGTGCAGTCCCTACACGGCGCTGCTCATCAGGCTTGAGTGTGTCAGTGCAGCAGGAGGGGAGCGACGGGCTCCCGGCGCACATGTGAATGTGTGACAGCTGCCAGCTTTGCAGACCGGCCGTGCCACCTTCACTGCCGCGAGCCACAGTGGGTCTCCACGCCCTCTGCATCCTCTCCCACACCTTGTTCTGGCAGCCAGGCGTTCCTGTTTGGGCCCTTCTGAGGGGCATGCAGCAGTATCTCCTGAGGTTTAGTTTGCGTTTCCTTCATCAGTACAGGGCTGAGCACCTGTGTTCTTTGTCATTTGGTTGTTCTTCTCTTGTGAAGTGCCTGTTCAAGCCATTTGGTTTTGTATCAGAGCTTCTACTTCATTCATGTTTAGAAAGTCCTAAAGCAAGAAATTGTGAATTGATATTGAAGATGCGTCTCTCTTTTTTGGAGACAGAGTCTCACTGTTGCCCTGGGTAGAGTGCTGTAGCATCACAGCTCACAGCAACCTCAAACTCCTGGGCTCAAGCAGTCCTCTTGCCTCAGCCTCCGGAGTAGCTGAGGATACAGGTGCCCACTGCAACACTCAGGTATTTTTTCTATTTTAAGTACAGATGAGGTCTCACTCTTGTCAGTCTCGAACTCTTAAGCTCAGGCAGTCCACCCACCTCGGCCTCCTAGAGTGCTAGGATTACAGGTGTGAGCCACCGTGAAGATGTATCTTAAAAGCCCATTTTACCTCCAGGGACTGTACCAGGGACCCAGGCTGACCTTTTAGACTTCAGGTAGCTGCTGGGCAACCCAGGAGCTCTTATGCATCACATTTCCCGTCTCTGCCTCTAACTCATCAGCTGAGCGATTACCCGACCTCCTGGAGCTTTGGTTGATTTCCTCATCTAAAGGATACAGTTGGAACCACCTTCTGAGTCCTCATGTGGACTCAATGAGGGAAGGTTATAAAAGACCAGCAAACCATAAGCCTTCTCTCCCATGTCCTAAGAAGACCAGTACTCATTTCAGGATGAGATTTTAACTTACTGTCTCCTCCCTGGAGGCCTCCCAGGGCCTTGGAGCCTGAGCAGTGGAGCCTAGTAGGCCTGTGCTTTGCAGCTGTCATGGGAAAGACTGAGTGAGGGACATGGGCCTCCCATTAGCTCTCAGAAAGGGATCACTCCAATCCACTGTGAAATCTGTTACAGTAACTTCTTCATTTTAGCCATGTGACGCTTATGTCTTCTGGGATGTATTTTGTTTTTGTCCTCATTGCATAGTTCAGAGGAACTTCCAGTAAATAAGAGCACCAACCCCTGCCCCTCAGACTTTGTTGGGGTGGTCTTTCCTTCTGATCAGTGGAGACTTGATCTCTCCTGCTTGCTCTCTGGCCCCAGTGATGCCTCTCCTGAAGCCCCTTGACCCCTCAACCTTTGCCCACTTAGCCCAGTGTGGGATTCCTGGTAGAGTTGGTCCCCTCCTTCGAGTCCTCCTGTAGGACTTCTGTCAGGAAACCATCCCTGGACCTCCTGGCCAGCCACACTCTCCTCCCCAAAAGATTCTCCTTCTATCTTTTCTATGCCATAAATCGAGGCTCTTTCTGTTTCTCAGGTCAGGACCAACATGCAGTTGACTCTTAAACAACATGGCTTTGAACTGTGTGAGTCCACTTGTATGTGGATTTCCTTCTGTGTATGCCACCCATGAGACAGCAAGACCAACCTCTCTTCTCCCTCTGCCTCCTCAGTGTGACAGTGACAAGGATAAAGACCAAAATGATGATCCATTTCAACTTGATGAGTAGTAAATGTATGTTCTCTTCCTTATGATCTTCGTAATAACATTTTCTTTTCTCTCGATTACTATTATATGCTGTATTCTTCGTAAGAATACAATAAAGTAAGTATATAATAAAATAACGTGCACAACATAAATGTGTTAACTATTTGTGTTATTAATAAGGCTTCCTGTCAGTAGTGGGCTATTAATAGTTAAGTTTGGAGGGAATCAAAGTTATCCATGGATTTTTGACTGTACAGGGGACAGCACCTCTAACTCTCTACATTGCTCAAGTTTCCGTTGTACATGAGAGAGGTCCTCACTGATACCGTGGTTATTATAGATGACTTGTGTCATAGTAACTGTCATGAAGAGTGATGGGCCATGTGTAGGGTCCTACCACATATTAATGCTAGGATTACTTAGGGTATGAATCAAGTGGCTATTGTATTGTTTGTCTCCTTTCCACGTTGTTCAAAGTAGTAGCTCAAGGAAAAATAGAAAACAAAGAAAATTCTTTCAGTCTTTGTTGTTGTTATTGTTTTTGCTCAGTGAAAACTTGATATAAAAAAGCATTAGCTATGATATGTGAATGAAGTAACGGGAAATTAGGTACTGAGAGGCAAAGATAACTCTAAAGAGTACAAGAAGAACAGATACAGGTAGTAGTCAGTGTCTTCAGGTCTGAGGTGCTTCATCCAAGGAAGGAACAAACATGGATGGGTGACACCCACATACACACAACCAGAACTGAAATTCCTTGGATCTTGTTGGAGAGGTTGGAGTCCACTGAATGAGCAAGAGGTTGGTGGAGGGTCTGTGCTAGTGGGACTCTCTGGAAAGTCAAACTCAGGGTGTTGGGGAAAAATGTCCAAAGGGAGAAACTGCAACTCAGACTGGGATGAGAATCTGCCCAAAATATGCTTGAGAGCTACCCTCTGGGGTGCAGGAACGTACTGCCCACAAGGACACAGCATGCATCATAGGCCACTGCAGGACCTTGCTAAGAGAAATCACATACCAAAACCAGAGAGAAACGTCTCTTCCTCCTCCAGTTCTCTCTACTACTTTGTATTAACAAAGCTTAGCATCATATCTTAGAGTTTTTTTGTTTTGTTTTGGGGTTTTTTGCTGTATTTGGTTTATTTTGTGTTTGCTGAAGTGTTTTAAAGCAATCCCAAATATATGACATTGACTACTTCTGTATATACATTTAGAAAATAATATTTTCTTTTTTTTTTTTTTGAGACAGAGTCTCAACCTGTAGCCCTGGGTAGAGTGTTGTGGCATTACAGCTCACAGCAACCTCAAACCCTGGGGCTTAAGCAATTCTCTTGCCTCTGCCTCCCAAATATCTGGGACTACAGGTGCACACCCAGTTATTTTTTGATTGTGGTTGTCATTGTTCTTTGGTGGGCCTGGACTGGATTCGAACCCACCAGCTCCGGTGTATGTGGCTGGCACCCTAGCTGCTTGAGCTACAGGTGCCACCTAGAAAATAATATTTTCTTAATACAGTGCCACTAATACAGCTACAAAAATTAACAACTGCTTAATAGCACATATTGTCCAGGCCACATTCAGATGTCTCCACTTGCTAAGATGGCCTTTTCACAGTATCCTTTCATTTAAACTTAAAGGACTCCCTTTAGCATTTCTTCAAGTCTAACAGTAGACATTCCCAGATAAACAAAATTTGAGAAAGTTTGTTTATCTGGGAATGTCTTAATTTTCCTATCATTTTTGAATGACAGTTGTGTGGATACAGAATTCTTGGTTGACAAGTATTATCTCTTTGAACACTTTGTATATATCAGCCCACTACTCTTTTTTTTTTTTTTCTTAGAGACAGAGTCTCACTCTATTGCCCTTGGTAGAGTGCTGTGGCATCACAGCTCACAGCAGCCTCCAGCTTTTGGGCTTAGGTTATTTTCTTGCCTTAGCCTCATGAGTAGCTGAGACCACAGGTGCCCACCACAATGCCTGGCTATTTTTTTGTTGCAGTTTGGCCAGGACCAGATTCAAACCCAACCCGCCACCCTCCGTAGATGGGGCTGGCACCCTATTCACTGAGCCACAGCCCCCTTACCCCCATAGCCCACTACTCTTTAATCTCCAAGATTTCTCATGAGAAATCACCTGATTTTCTGGTTGAAAGTCACTTGTATGTGATATGTCACTTCTCTTTTGGTGCTTTGTATTTGTTTTTTATCAATTCAATTACAGTGTGTTTCAGTGTAAGTTCCTGTGTGTTTGTTCTCATTGGTGTCTGTGGAGCTATTTAGATTTATAGATTTATTTCTTTTTTCAAATTTGGGGAGTTTTAAGCCATTATTTCTTTAAGTAATTTCCTACTCCTTGTATTCCTCTCTTTTCTTCTGAAATTTCCGTAATGTATACATCAGTACACTTGATGGTGTCCCACAGATCCCCTCTGTTCACTTTTTTTTGTCACTCTTTTTTCTTTTGTATTTCTCAGACTCAATATGTCAATTGTCCTATATTCAAAGTTTATTGATCTGCTTTAAACTCAGCTGGCGGATTTTTTATAGCAGTTACTGTACTTTTCAACTCCAAACTCTTATTTATATCCTTTTCATAATTTCCATTTCTTTATAGATATTCTCACTTTGTTTATACATTATCTTCCAATCTTTGTTTATGTCTCCCTTTGGCTCTTAAGTGTCTTTAAGACAGTTGTTTTAAAGTCTTTGTCTAGTAAGGCCAACATCTGAGTTTCCTCAGGGACCAGTTGTGCCAATATGGTTTGTCCCTTTGAATGAGCCATACTTGCCTGCTTCTTTGTGTGTCTTGTGATATTTCCATTGAAAACTAGATAATTGAATCTTATAATATGGAAACTCTAAAAACAGAGAAACATATTCTCCCCTTGCCCATGGTTTGCTTTGTGTTGTTTAATGACTAAGGGGAATCTCTAGACCAAGAATCAACCTGAAGTGAAAGTTTAATGTCTTCTCAGGTCCTGGGAGTTTATTTACTTCCTTTTTGTTTTGTTTTGAGACAAGGTCTCTCTCTGTTGCCTGGGCTAGAGTTCAGTGGTGTCATCATAGCTCATTGCAACCTAAAACTCCTCAGCAAGTTATCTTCCTGCCTCAGCCTCCCAAATAGTTGGGACTACAGGTGTGTATTACCACACTAAGCTAATTTTTTTTTAAATTTCTTATAGAAATGAGGTCTGTCTATGTTGCTCAGGCTAGCCTTGAACTCTTGGCCTCAAGTGATCCTCCCATCTTGGCTTCCCAAAGTCATGAGCCACTATGCCCAGCCTCAGGTCTTTTGTGACCCTGAATCTTTTTCTGGCCATGCTGGTAGCTTTCTAAATTCTCCTGGATATGCAGTTTCTTTTAAATGACTTAATTCTAAAGGGTCTGGCTCCAAAAGGGAAAAAGTAGGGGGAATGATTTTCTTTTTTTTTTTTTTTTGCAGTTTTTGGCCAGGGCCGGGTTTGAACCCACCACTTCTGGTATATGGGGCTGGCGCCCTACTCCTTTGAGCCACAGGCGCCGCCCAGAATGATTTTCTTTGAAGAATCCCCAAAGCCACTTCACCTGGTGGGAGTTGCAACAATGTCAGCCAACTTCTGTGTCTGGACCTCAACAATCAAAAGCAGCAATCAGAACATAGATCCAAATATCTGTGCAAGCTGCACCAGGAACACAGGCGTGGCTGCCTGCCATGAGGCTGGGGAGCTAGGGATGGGCCATAACTGCTATCACACTGAAGGCTGAAATAGACCAAAATTAACTGTAGTTTACCAGTTTTCCCCCTAGAATCTGAAAGCTTTCAAATAGACTCTAGAGTTTCAAAATTATTACTTAAGATAGTTTTTGCCAGTACAATTCTTGTGTTAAGTGAAGAGATGGATTCCTGGTGCTTCCTATACCACGGCCATTTTCCCTGATATCATTTCTCTCATTTTAAGATAAGCTTTGTTAATATCATTCAGTTCTGTCTAACTACTGTTGATCAAAGAGCACTCTGTGCAAAGTTCCCTTCTGGAGGGCTGCAGAGAAATAGGAGGAAGACTAGCTTCCATTTCACAAGGCTAATGATAAAAAAAAAAAAAACCCAGCACAGCAGAGACCGAAGCAAAAGGAAGAGAGATTCTAGGTAGAAAAAAAAAAAAAAAAAAAAGCTTCTGGTGGAGATGGCCTCAAGGATGGGCAGGGGTGAGAGATAGAGACAAAGGGGGAGTAGGCTAGACAAAAGGCCCAAAGGAGACTTGCCTATGGGAGAAGTTTGAACAAGGAGAAGCAGCAGCTTGAGTGGGTCTGGAGAGAGGCTCACCAAAGCACATGTGGTATCCCAGGGAATGTCACCTCCAGGCCCACTTTCTCCTGGATCCAGTTCTCTTTGTCATGTCCTGTCTCTTGTCCAAGTACCTACTATCAGTTGTACAGGTAACTGGTGTCTGTGAGTCAACCAGATGTAGAAGTGGAAAAATCATTTGGGTGGGAAGAGATGAAACTGAAGGCAAAATGAAGCTTGATGACTATACAGGAAGTTAGTTACATAACATGTGCAAGTCATGTCCACACTCTACAGTATGTAGGACATGTGCTTTCCTTTATTCTAGAAACCAACCTAATATGTGTTTTTAAACTCCCAGTTCATGTGGGATTCTCACTTTGATATTCTCACTTTGTTTATACATTATCTTCCTATGTCTCTGTCTGTGCCCCACTTTCCCTGAACTTACATCTCAGTTCCATGAGGATGCATCTGTCTGGCAGCATGTGTCCATCTGGTACCTGGTTTCCTGGGGCTGCCATAACAAAGCACCACAAGCTAAGTGGCCTCAACCACAGAAATTTATTGTCTCACAGTTCCAGAGGCTGGAAGTCCAAGATCAAGATGTCAACAGGGCCAGCTGCCTCTGAGTGCTGTGAGGAGACTCTGTCCCAGGCCTCTCTACTAACTTCTCTTTGTTTCCTGACAAATTTTGGCATTCCATAGAGTGTAGAAGCTTCATCTCAATCTCTGCTTTCATCTTCTCAAGCTGTTCACCCTGTGTGTTTCCAGATTTCCACTTTTTACAGGGGCCCTTCACAATGGATTAAGGGCTCAGTGTACTCTAGTGTGACTCAGCTTAACTAATTATAACCACAATGGCCCTTATCAGGGCCATACTGTGAGGTACTGGAGGTTAGGGCTGCAACATACAAATTTCAAGGGGGGGACACAGTTCAGCTTGTAACATCTTGCTACGCAGCTTCCGATGCATCCTCTCTGGGGGGTCACTTCTTGCCATGGTTATGTCCCTCCTGCTGTCCCTCATGGCTATGTGGGGCCAGCCCATCTCTACTCTTTCTACCTGGTGCCCCCTCCAGGATTCTCGGGGAGGCTGTCTCAGCCTCCGTCTACCTATGTGTACCAAGTGATCATTTCTGAGTCAGCTGCCCCCCTGGTCTTCTAGATAGGAAATAGAACATATGTTCCCTATGTTCCAAGGTCCTATAAACCTTGTAGAAGTTTAGCCATTTCCTAACTTGAGCCTTCTTTGGAGACCAGAACTCAGGGACTCACTATGGGGTCACCAGTGCATATAATCTGGGTAGGCCCCCTCTGCTCCTGGAGAGGAAATTGTTCCCTGGAGTATATGAAATAGAGAGATATGAAGGGAGTTGTTCTTTCCCTGCAGAATGTTTTTTCAAGGCATCTTTTCAGGCCAGGAACTGGCAAAGTATGGCCCATGGACCAGATCTGGTTCACCACCTAGTAGTTTAAATACAGTTTTATTAGAATGCAGCCACAACCATTTTTACACATATATCTCTGGCTGCTTTGATGCTACAGTGGGAGATTTCAGTAGGAAATGTGTGGCTCACAAAGCTAAAAATCTTCATTTCCAGGCCCTTTATAGAAAAAGATTGTCAATTCTTGATGTAGACTTGTATGACACAAAAGCCTGAAGGCTTCTACCATCTTCTGCTGTTATACCTGTCCCCTAAAGCAATGATCTCAGGGTAGCCTTGCCACCCAAGCACGAGAAATGGCAAAGGGAGAAAAAGAAATACTAAAAATAACATGGTTAGTGTGTCAGTAATGTCATCCTGCCAACAGATACATGAAATGTGTGCAAAGTCCCTGAGTATAGCAATTGTGATTTGTGCCCCCTTTTTCCTCGTATGCTGAATTTCAATAAAAAGTATAGGGAGTTAAGAAAAACAAGACTGCATAATATTCCATGGTGTGCATATATCACAATTTATTAATCCATTCATGGGTCGATGGGCACTTGGGCTTTTTCCATGAGTTAGCAATTATGAATTGGGCTGCAATATCTCAAGAATGGAAGAAAAAGTATTCAATGTACTCAGCCCTACTATGAAACTAATTTATAGCTTTCATATGAAAGTTATAACCCAACTACAGCACAAGAATATGGGGAAAGGGGCAAGGGAGGGGAGGGGAGGGGGGAGGATGGGTGGAGGGCAAGTAATTGGTGGGTCTACACCTACGGTGCATCTTAGAAGGACACAGGTGAAACTTACTAGAATATAAATGTAGAATGTAAATGTCTGAGCACAATAACTAAGAAAATGCCATGAAACTATGTTAACCAGTCTGATGAAAATATTTCAAATTGTATATAAAACCAGCACAATATACCCCATGATTGCATTAACGTATACTGCTATGATTTAATTTAAAAAAGTAAGTAAAAATAAATAAATAAAAAGATACCAAAAAGAATTAACTCACTTTACAAATGCCTGTTAAAAGGTTAAAATAAGTTTTTATTTTAGTATGACAGTTATTCAATAATATTAATAAATGATATAAGCTTTAAACTGAGTTTTTTATGTTTAATAAAAATTGTTGTTTAATTATAAAACAAAAGAAGAAGAAGAAGAAGAAAAACAAGAAATCTCATTCCATCATGATGATCTTGGCATCAGGGAAATGAACTGAACCAAGGTTGCCCAGGTCAGGGTCCTCCTAGGATACCCTGTGGCCTCATGGAAGAGCTAGGCAGACCCATGTTTGAGCCACCTAGGCTCTCATGCTCATGGACATGGCCTGGGTCTCCAGACAGCTTAAAAGCCCAGTGTAAGCAGAGAGTGTCTAGGATGCAGCACGGCAGCACTGACCACATGTGGTTGCACACAGGCAGGTAAAAGAGGCACAGCAGGGTCTAACTAGTCTCTACCCAAAACCCGTGAGTAAGTGAACTCATTCTTGTTCTTTCCTCATAAAGTAAATAAGATCTGTTTATTTACTTATCCTGAAACTTAATAGCCTCTAGAGCGTACCTAGGAGCCATATAAAGGTTTTGCTTTCAGAAAACAGCCCCTTAAACACACCCTTCCCCAAAAAAAAGTTCCTTGGGTTTTCAGTGTTACCCATGAACAGATTTTAAATTCAGTGAAAGACAATTTGTGGCCCTTGCTGAAGTGGTACACACCATGCTCTGTTTCCATGCTCCTTGGTTTATAATTCTTGGGTGTATCTTTCTGGTGGCTGTCTTGAATGTGTTGTCAGCTCAACACATTTGGGTCTGGGATTGCCAATACCTGGTCTGTCACAGCAGAGGAGGCTGCCTGGGAACTCCTATCCCACATGTTCCCCTTCCTGGCAAAAGAGACAAAAGCAGAGCATCCCTGCTATCCTGCAGCCCAACCTGGTTAACGCAGACCTTCTTCTTCCTCTAGACCTGGGCCGGGAGGCGCCCACTGCCTCGGTGCCAGTGTGGAGCATGCAGTCTGTGAGAACCCACCCTGCCCCAAGGGGCTGCCCAGCTTCCGGGACCAGCAGTGCCAGGCGCATGACCGTCTGAGCAGCAAGAAGAAGGGCCTGATGACAGCAGTGGTGGTTGATGGTAAAGTCATGTGGCATGTCCTTGCATGGTGACCTCCTTCTCTCCTCCCCCAACTCTCCCACTCAGCAGTTGTCATTTGCAACAAGGCAGGTGTGCTGTGACCTGAGGGACCCAGGACAAACTTTGAAGAGAGTGAAGCCCTATGGGAGGGACAGTGTTTCTGTGTGTCTGCTATTTTACTTTGCAACATGAATGCTTTCCTTCCTTTTCTTAGTTTATTTTGGATTGACTCTTACTCTTTGACTGGGGTGTTGGAGAAAATTTTGAGAATAGTTTATAATTTGAGCAAGATGATGATAAGCACAGGTCATATTTTCTTTCTAAGAAATTTCTCCTAAATCAATGGGCCCCACCCCCACTGGGCCAGTGTAAGCATTTCCAGTAGCTGATAAAATACCAGGTGATGTGTCATGTCTGTGTAGGATTTGAGATGTCCATTTATTGTACAGAAGGACACCCCAGGACCTGATTCAGGGCTTTTTTCCACCTAAAATTGTTGCTTTTCAGGAATCAAGACTTCATGTTCTAATGACGATAATACGGTTCCGTTAGTCAACATAAGCACATTCCAGGAACCAGTTAGCTCTCCACACACCATCTCATTGAATATGCAGAATAAGCTGTGCAGAGGACGAGAGTGCTGAGGTTACAGGACACGTCTGAACGTCTGCAGCTGACCAGAGGCCAGTGTAGGAGCTGACCCCAGTTCTGGAGGAGTTAGGGGGACTTCCAGAAAATAGCCAGCTATCATCTGGCTTCCAATACTTTAGCAAGATGGAATGTGTCCTCTTGGGTGCAGACGAGGTACCTTTAAGAAGAACAAAAGGGCGCAGTCGGTGCGGCCCTCAGCCGGAAGGACACGTTGAGGTTGGCATAACCATCAAGGACAGTAACTACCATGGCTTCCAGTGCTTTGACCAAACCTCAGATGCGTGGCCTTTTGGCCAGGCGCCTGCGGATTCATATTGT
>CAUYRH010114249.1:0-13822 GCA_963574655.1 Perodicticus potto | reverse complement strand
GCAGAGCATCTATACCTTTAGGACCATCCTCTTCTTCTTCAGGAATTCCTACACTATGCCTGTTTGATCTTTTGGAGTGTTTCCCACAACGTTCTCAGGGAATTATCAGTTTTTGCTCTCCATTTGTCTGCCTCTTTGAGTGTTTGGGAACATTCAAAAGCTTTGTCATCAGTTTCAGAAATCCTTTCTTCTGCCTGGTCAACTCTATTACTGAGGGATTCTACTGTATTTTGGAGCTCTTCAACTACCTTTTTTGTTTCCTTGAGCTCTGCAATCTCTTTTCTCATTATGTCCATATCTTCGCTGACTTCATCTTTGAATTCATTAATATCTTGAGACAATCTCTGGAGTTCAATTTCCATCTTTTCTTTCAGTCTATTTATCTTATTTGCCATCCATATTCTGAACTGATTTCTGATATTGCTGCCAGTTGTCTATGCATAGCATCTTCAGTTGTATCTCCTTTGTCATTTCTGGTGGGGGTAGTTGATATACTCTGGTTATTCATGTTGCCAGAGTTCTTCTGTTGGGTCCATACCATGTTTATTTTCCACCGTTTGGTTTTTAGAACTGGTAGGATGAGATTGAACTGGGGTTTCCAGGTAGTAGAGACAGCCCCTTACCAAAGCGCTACGCTTTGTAATTCTGGCTTATCTCCTACAACCTTATAAAGGCCCTTTTCAGAGTTTTGGCCAGAGACTCTGAGGACCTACTTGGTGAGACAGTGCAAGCTAGCTCTGTTTTAATATCAGCCAACCTCTACTCTATACTAAGAAGCCATAGTATTAGGTTTAAATCTCAACTGTGAAGAGATACAAACAGCTGCAGCACCCAGCCCACACCCTTCAGTTCTTTTCTGCTACAGAACTTTGAAGGTCAACCTCAGAATGTCCCCAAGTGGATGGTTCCCAACACAAGTTCCAATTAAATTGTCTCAGGTAGTGCAAACCCTGCTCAACAGAGAGGGATTCAAGGGTCTCCAACAGCACAATTGGAGCCAGGGATCAATACCCCCACCTGCCAGACTCAGTCCACACTGTGTCCACTTCTCTGCTCACAGGCAGAGCCAGGGGCCATGCCCCTGTCCACAGGTCTCAGTCCACACACAGCTAGCCTCTGCTTGCCAGACCAGTTGGAGTCAGGGGCCCACGCCACCACCTGCCAATCTCAGTCCATTGCCTGGCAAGCCTCTGTTCGCAGGCTCTGTTGGAATCAGGGTACCACACCCTGCCCACAGATCTAAATCTCCGCCACCGTAAGACTCTGCTCACCAGCCGCCTAGAGACAGGGGACCACACCCTTGCCCCCGGGTCTTGGTTCACACCCAGGAAGCCTGTGCTCGAGGATTCTGTTGGAGTCAGGGGACTACACCCTTGCCATCAGGTCTCAGTCCATGCCTGGTCAGCCTCTGCTCACAGGCCCAGCAGGGGCTGGGGACCACTCCTGCCTGCCGAACTCAGTCCACACGGGGCAACCATTCTCCTGCTGTGGGTGCAGTTAGAGCCAGGGATTTTGCACCCCATCCTACCAGACACAGCCCGAACTGAGGGTCAACACCACCACTGACCAGGCAAAGTCATAACCAGGGGACCACTCCTCTTCCCACTGAGTGTCCCTTTCTTCCCGCACCTTGTTTCTTCCCCGTTAGTCACAGATTCTGTCCTGATGGTTGGCAATCCATACTATGCCCCGTTCTCTCAGGGCAAGACCAAACACTCTGTGGTCTGCAGGGGGCAGAACTTCAGACCACCATGCAAGGGGGGAAGGGTAGACTGGGAGTTTGGACTTGTGGGGGAAAATGTCTGATCAATTTTATGCCTGGCAGGATGGTGTCTAGGTTCATAAGTGGGACTTCCCTGGAGAAAGAGACCTGGAGTTTAGTGTCTCTCTCCAGTGAGGTAAAATGAGAGGTCTTTTTTTCCCTGCTTGCTTGCAGATAGCAGCGGGCCTCCTGCTTGGGGGAGGGGTCTCCTGTACTCTAGTTGATAGGCTTTGTACCTGTAATTTGCTTTCTCAAATGTTCTTCCTTGGAGTTGCAGCCTGCCGAACTTTCTTGGCTCAGCTCCCCACCTTTGGCTTCATAGAGTCCAATTCCGTCCAGTTTTTCTCCCTCTGGTCAGGAGCCTCTGCTGAGGGTTGCTACCAGTTGCCATCTTCCCAGAATTCCTTTGGAGTAATTAGCCAGCCTTAATCTTATCCTAGCCCAACCCTAGCCCCTTAAGCCTGGCAACTGCCTGGGCTCCACCAGGCTCTGCCTGATCGCCTGCCAGGGTCTTACCTTGGCATTGTCACAGAGATCCAGAGAGAGCTAGGACATGATGGGGGAGGAGGCTGACATTTCTCAAGCACAGACTCTGTACGACGACGTGCTCTGTGTGCATCATTTCAACCCTTGTGGTAACCAGTCTCCAAAGACGCCCCCTCACTTAGCCACCCCAGGAATCTGGCCTCATCACTTACAGAATGCAGAGTGACACTGTGTGGTTTCTGAGGCAAGGTCTTAAAACCCCTGAAGCTTCTCCCTGGGTGTCTTAGAATGCTTCCTCTTGGGACCCTCTCCCTGGGGACTCAGCTTCTACAAAGTGAGAAGCCACTCTACCAGCCCCTGCCAGCCCCTGCCAGTCAGCACTAGCTGCCTGCATTGTGTGGGGCCATCTTGATGCCCACCCAGTCGTGACCCGATGGCTCCAGTCCCAGCTGACATCTGACTGAAGCTGTGAGGTTAGACCCCAGCACATATCCCCCCGAGCCCCATCAACCACACAAATCATAAGCAATAATAGTAAATTTCAGGGTTAACCCACTAGAATTGGGGACACTATGTTACATATCAATACAGAATTGGAGTGCCACTCACGATAGTCCCCTGAGGGGTGTCCCCACTTCACAGCTGAGGACACTGAGGCACATAGGGGGTGAGTGACTTGACCAAGTCCCACATCTAGCAAGAGGTGTAGTCAGGATCTAAAACCCCAGCTACCTGTTTCCAGGGGCCACACCCTAACCCGCCCCTCCAGGCTTCCATCACTGCCCAGCAGTGAGCATCAGGGTGAGACCTGGACTTCTGAGCTACTCTAAACATGCTCCTCCTCTCTGCCAGGCCAGAAGACAAAGGCTCCTCTCCCATGTCAGTGAGGGAGCAGGGGAAGCTTCAGGGCCTAGAGTTTTGACAAATGGTCTCACACATCTTAAAGGAGAGAATGACATGGCACAGCCCTGATAAGGCCACAGATGTGAGGGATGAAAAATGGAACTGATCCATCTTGTGGTTCTGTGACAGGGAGAAATGGATCAACCCTTACAGAGGCTGCATGGTATGCCCCAGCTTTAACAACTCCAGTGGGAATTCAGTGGCCCTTGGAGGCCGGCAGAGAGGTGGCCTCCAGGGAAGGAAAGGTACCCGTGTTTGACACCAGCAGGCTCACCTCCTGACGCTGAGGGCCTGAGTAGAGAGTCAGCGGCTTCTGGGAGGAGAGGCCTAGGGGAGAAGGCTGTTCTCACTTAAGGCTATAGGCCCCAAGGTAAGTGGCCCAAATTCCTGAGCCTCAGTTTCCACATATGCAACACAAGTTTATTGTAATGCATTAAATTTCATGTCAGTAGCAGCAAGATATTATGAGCAGTGCTGATGCTTATAAATGTGATAATAATAAATATATTATTTATTATTAATAAATATAATATAATAAATTCCCTTCCTCTGAGCTCCTCTCTAGCTCAGGGGAACTACCTTCCAAGGTCAAGGTCTTAGGAAAGAATTGGTCCGGGGGAAGGGTTGAGTTATGAGGTCCAGAACTTCGGCTGGTTTCCCTGGGATTGTTCTACTTGAAGGCATCAGGCTACTGCAAAGAGGTCAAGGTTCCTTTAAGGTGAATGCCTTTGCCTCTAAGAGGATGGAGTCCAGCAGAGAGTAGGAAGTGGCAGAGATGCAGCCAGAGGTCCCACTGGTCTGGAATAGGGTCTTTCTTAATCATAGTCCTCTGCTCCATTCTGATCAGCCTTCCCCAGAGAGGCTCTCGCCTCCGGGTCTTTATGTTTACTGCTCTCTACCTAGCACACACTACCTCATTCCACTCAGTCCAAGTTTGCCTGACAAAATTCTTCCTGGGGACCCTACTTGCCCTGAAGCTGAGTCAGCGGCCCTTCCTTGGTGCTCCCATAGCTGTCTGTAAACGCCCTCATTCTGACATGCACACCAACATCAGAGCACGGCTCACATACAACTTGTTTGTTTGTCTTGATCTTGTTACAACATGGTCTTGGCCACTTCTCTACCCCTGTACCCAAAAGAATCTCTGTCTGGAGTGGGTGCTCGGCAAGTATATGTTAAAGGACCGGATAGATAAATGGTCCCCAACCACTGGGCCCAGACATGCTACCCTGTGTAGTGGACCACTGTTGCCATTATTTTCCCTTCTTTTTTTTTCTTTTAAGAGACAAGGTCTCACTCTGTTGCCTGGGCTAGAGGGCAGTGGCATTATTATAATTCACTGCAGCCTCAAACTCTTGAGCTCAAGCATACACCCCCCACACCTGGCTAATTTTTTAATTTTTGTAGAGATGGGGTCTCCCTACGTTGCCCAAGCTGCTCTTGAATTTCTGGCCTCAAGTGGTCCTCCTGCCTTGACCTCCTGAGACTTTGACCTTGGAAGGTAGTTGCCCTGAACTAGAGAAGAGCTTAGAGGGGAACTCCCATTTGTGAGTATTGACCATCTTTTGGAGTTACTGGCATGAGTCACTGTGCCCACTCCATTCTCTCTTCTGATAGCAACCCACTCTGTCACCCCCACCAATTTTCCATCAGGAGATTTCTCCTCCTTCTCTGTCTAGGAATTGAGTGGGGCCATGCCCACTCTCTGGACCACATGACCCAGGAGGACAATTAGAGCATTCCAGTCTTTCCAGGGTCTGAATCATTGGTTCAGCAATAGTCACATGACTTAAGCTGACCCAGTGAAAGTCATAACCAGAATTTTAGCCTGAAATAGTAGAAAGAAATCCCATCTCTCTACGGGTATTGCTACGTTTGTAAGATGTAAGCCTGGAACTGGGGGTGGGACAATTTTTGCTAGGACTTAGAGATAAGCTGCTTGAGAATGAAGCCAACATCAATGCAAAAGGAACAGAGACAGGAAAAGAGGAGAGAACGACTGAATTCCTGAGGAAATCACCAGATTGCCTGGATCCAGCAGTGGCTGAAGCAGAGCTTATGGTAACTCACCCAACATCTGCTCTACCCACTAGCCGTTTGAGGATTTTGGATTCATTCCTATCCTCAGAGGTGTTCTTGGTTGAGCTGAATTAATAAGCTTCAGTGATGATTCAAAAGAGAAAATGACCAAAGCCCATCAGAAGGAAGCTTAGAGATTTAGTCTATATTGGAGAAAGAGAAGCCCTTTCTCTCCTACATGTGAAGGGGGAGGCACCAGCCTCAGGAGGAGCTTTCTGACCCTTAAGAGGGAAGCTGGCCCAGGAACACAGTTAAAATGTGGAAGTGCTGTGCTCAGAGGATTACAGAAGAAGAGAACTCAGCCCTGATGATGTCAGCCACTCTGGATCAAACAGACCCTTAAGTCCACATCCAGCCGCGGTTTTCCTTTGCATGAACCAGTGTATCTCTTTGCTTAGACTGATGTGGGTGGATTTTTCTGCTATAACAGAGAGTTCCCCACCTGGACTTCTCAGTTACGTGAACTAATAAACTCTTTGTTTATTTAAGCTGGGGATTCTATCAGTTGCAAGCAAAGGAATCCTGACTAATTCCACCTTTCTTGTGCACACCCTGCTCTGTGGTGCTGACCCCTTTTCCTGTGTTCAGGGCTCCTCACCAGGGGCCTCCTACCCCCTTAGACTACCCAGAGTTCCCTACAGCTCACCGGACTCAGGTCTTGCCAGTTTCTACCATCCAGAGCAGATCTCTAAGGCTGGGGTCGGCAAAGGACCAGAAAGTAAATATTTTAGGCTTTGTGGGCCATTCAGGCTCTGTTGTCCCTGCTCCGGCTGCAGTTGTAGTGTGAAAGCAGCCATAGATAATACGCAAACAATGTGTGTAGCTGTGTTCCAAGAAACTTCATTTATGAACACTGAAATTTGAATTTCATATAATTTCCCCATGTCACAAAATCGTATGCTTCTTTTGATTTGTTTTCAAGCATTTGAAAATGCAAAAACCATTCTTAGTTTGAGGGCTGCATATAAACAAGTATTGGGCCAGATTTGCCCAGCAGGCAGCAGTTTACCAATCCCCATTCTAGGGTCTAAAAATGCCTCACCCCCGCAACCTGCCTTCTCTCTCCTCCCCAGCTGGGCTGAGCTGTGGATGTGATAAGTAAAGAGTATCTGGAGGCTCTACTGTCTGAAGGTGCTCTGGCCTTGAAGGTCGAAAGCCACTTACCAGAAAGACCACCCGTAGTCCCAGGAATGGGGTCTCCAGTCTTCAGGGCCGAGGCTCACGGTGACCTGGAACACCTGCGTGTACATCATGTGGGCCACCATTCCCAGGAGGCCTGCAGGGCAGGGAGCAGAACAAGTGTCAGGAAGCAAGGAAGCTTGTCCACCCACTCCACAGGCCTCTCGGCTGCCTGGCTGCCTATCAGTCCTGGGGGAGGACATGGGCCCCTGGAGACACAGAGCGTGCGCAGCCAGAGGAGGTTGGTTGTCTAAGCCAGGCCCAGGAGCTTGAGTCTGGGCCAAAGGCCAAAGGCAAGCCTTGGAGAAATGTGAGTAAAGGAGACGCAGAGTCAGATCTGTGTGTGGATCAGCAAAGTTTTTCTCCAAAGGGCCAGATAAGTAAATATTTTAATTCCTATGAGCCATACAGTCTCTGATGCAACTACTCAGGTCTGCTGCTGTAGCACAAAAGGAGCCACAGTCAACACGTGTGAAAGGGCACAGCTGTGCTCCAATAAAACGTCATTGACCGAAGCAGGCCAGGTTTAGCCTGTGGAGTCAGTTTTCTCACCCCTGTATTAGAAGGCCATTTGAGAGAAGCAGCCTAGAAAGTGTTTTTCAAAGCAGGTCTTGACTCTTTAGATTAGTGGGTCATGAAATCAACATCATGGATTTTTAGTGCAACCAGCATTCAAAAAAAAAAAAAGAATGGAACATGGGATGGAAATATCTGGTACTATCAAATGTAGGAGGAGGAAATATTTTGTGAAACCTTCCACTTTTATCCACATGTATGTGTGCATAATAAATGTAAGATGAAATGTCTTTTCTGTGGCTCAAAAACCCAGCAGCTTAGAGAACTCTGATCCCAAAGTATCTGGGCAGGAATCCTCTTCCACCACACCTTCCCCTTGTCCTACACAAGGTACTTCACCTCTGTGAGCCACAAATCTTTTAACTCAAAGATGAGGATTATGACAGTTATGGTACAGGGTCAATGAAAGGAGGAAAGGCAGCCTTGGAGTCTGGTACCCAGCAGGCAGGGTACCCAGCAGAATCGGGATTATTACAAACCAGGGGCACTTCCCTATGGGGAGGGGTGTGTGGGCTGTGGCATCTGGAACCCCTGTGAGGGTCACAGTGTATGGCTAATAAGCATGGACCTAGCCTTGAGAATGAGGTGCACAGTACTGACAAGGAGGGAAGGGGTAGGTGTCAAAAGGAAGAAAAGAAACTAACAACACGTATACGCCTACTATATGTCATGCACTAGGTCAGGCTCTTTCAACTGCATTATTATTTCTTTTAATGACCCTCTGAAGTAAGTATGATGATCAGGACCATGTACCATTGTTCAGGTTGCCCACTGTGCATCTCCGTTCACAAAACAGTCTACATGCATGCTGCAACCTGGAGCTCAGGCTATATATGTGGTCGCCCTGACTCTGATTATTCCCATTTTGCCCATGGGGAATTCTGTACAAGGTCACACAGGGAATGGAGGGGTTAGCTGTGCCTGTGTACAGGTCCAATACTCTTAAAGCAGGGTTCTTCCCATGCTGCCTAGGATGCATCCTCCCCTCTGTCCCCACTCACTGCCCTAGTCACCCTTTCCCCTATTTATAAAGAGGAAACAGGGGAAAGATGAAGCCAAGCAGACAGGAGGATAAGGAGAGATAAGAACAAAGAGAGAGTGAGGCTCTGAGTCCTAGAACCCAGCCTCAGGTGGGTGGGTCATCCTGGGTACCCATGTGTGAAGGTAAATGCTTAACAACTGGTTCTCTGGATTAAAAAAAGAAAAATCACCCTAATTCTTATCTCACCATGGCTGAGTTCGAGCCACCCGTGTGAAGTTAGTGAAGGCAGTGCAGAGAAGAGGTGCACAGGCTGGCTCCCGTGAGCTGGGGCCAGGAGGCTGGGGGCACACTTCTAAGTGTCCCCATCCAAGCACTTGCCCCAGGCCAGAGTGAGATGGAGGACACCAAGGTCATTATCTGTGTCTCTGGGCCAGGGTCAACCTCACATGGTCTATTCTTCCAGGTTCGTGGGAGTTCCTGGGTCAGGAGATGCAGGGAAAGAGGGTGACCATGACAGGTGCTGAAGCTCCTTGGGAGCTCCCTTAAGTACTCACCCAAATCCCCCCAATACTTGGTGTTGCAAAACATTAAAATTTTTGCCCATGGCCTAGCAAGAAAACAACACTATATCATTGTTTTGAGTTTTGCATTTCCCTCCTTACTAGTGAGCTCAAGTACTGTCTGTGTTTATTAATCATTTCTATTTCTTCTTCTATGAATGTGCCTGTCTGTATCCTTTATTATTTTCTTTTTAAAAAATATTTTTCCTTATTAATTGGTAGGAATTCTTTGTGTATTCTGGATACTAATCCTGTTACATAGACTGCATCTTTTAAAAAATTAATCCACTTAGTCTTTTCAGAAGTTTGTAGTAAAATTGAGTGGAAAAGTACTGAGTTCCCATAATCCCCTCTCCCTGCCCCCGAAGTTTCACCTGTTACTAACATTTTGCATTAGTGTGGTAATTTGTTATCAACTGATGAACCAGTGTTGATACACGGTTATTCACTAAAGCTCGTAGTTTACAGTAGAGTTCATTCTTTGTGCCGTCCATTCTATGGGTTTTGACAGACGTACAGTGACAGGTATCTACCACTGCAGTACCAACTAGAACAGTTTCACAGCCCTAAACTTCTCCTGGGCTTCATCTGTTTCCCTCTCTCTCCCCATCCCTCCCAAACCCCTGGCAACCCCTGATCTGTCTACTGTCTCCATAATTTTGCCTTTTTCAGAATGTCATGTGGTTAGAACTATATAGTATATAGCTTTTGGGGATTCACTTATTTCACTGAGCAATATGCATTTAAGGTTCCTTCATGTCTTTTTATGGCTTGAGAGCTCATTTCTTTTTATTGCTGGAAAATATCCCATTGCATGGATGTACCAAAGTTTATCCATTCACCTATCAAAGGACAGCTTGGTTGCTTCCAAGCTCTGGCAATTATAAAAAAAGCTATTTTTTTGTCATACATTTTTATATTTGACATAGTCAAATTCATCAGTCTTTCTTTTCCTTTTTGGGTTTACCTTCCTGTGTCTACTTTGAGAACACCAGCACCATGAACACATTCTCCTATATTTTCATACCTATAGATATTTTATGTTAATCCATCTGGAATTTATCTTGGTGAATGGTAAGGATCTCACTTAAAATTTTTTCAACTGCTCTCAAGCCTTATGGAAAGATCCATTTTTCTCCCTATTGGTTTTAAATCACACCTGACTCGTCATTCTGTTATCTTGAAGGACAAGTCTCCTCTCCTCTATCTGCCCAATGCTCATTCCCTCTGGAATTGCTGTCCTATCCAAAGCTGTGCCCATAAGGCACGGTATTGACCTTTTCCTTAGTTTTCTGACAGTCCCTTTTATGAGGGCTGGATCTTGCCCCCCAAATCCTCAATTGTTACAGCTTCTCCAATGTCTTCCTGACTATACCAGTCCAGATGCTCTCTGAGTTATTCAGCGTCTCAATGCCTTGGGTTCCTCATGCATAAAGTGAGGATCGTGGTAGATACAGGCACATCCACCAATGAAGGAAAACATTCATGAGAACAGCCACTCCTTCTATCAGGACAGTAAGGATGTAACAGTATTTTAATATAAAGTCTCCCAGCTAGACCCAGAAACTGCATCCAGCCTATTGGCAGAATAATTAATTTCCAAAATTCTTAGTTTAGTAAAGCATTGATCCCTAAATTGAATTCTGTTTATCTCTAAATATAAAAGTCCATGCCTTAAGAAAATTCAATAAATGAAAATTACAATTCACTCAAAGATAGCTCAGTGAAACTCTCAGATTGCATTTTAAACATTCTGCTTCAAAAATCTGAACCTCATCCACATTCTAGAAGCACATCTGTTCTGTAAAGCGAGGTCCATCCTGAGCATCTGTCTTATGAATCCCCAGTAGAAGGGATCACTTCCAACTCAGCTGAATTAAGGAGTGACTTTCTGCTGAGTTACAGCCCCTCCTAAATTAGGGACAACTAAACAAAGGAGACTTCCTTCCTGCTGCGATTACTTCCTGGCTTGGACTCATACCAGGAAACCCACAGCTATAAATATCTCTTTGTGGTTTCTGGAATCTCCCAACTCATGACACCAAAAATGGAATTCTCAACTCGTGTGGCCATATTAAGTATGGCCTCTCCTGGACCCTGGGGAACTCCGAAGAACACCGAGAGTGGCTGGATGTTAGCCGAGGGGCCGGAGCTGGCCGTGGTGCCACCCAGAACTCAGAGAGCGACGAGCTGCTATAACTCCCAGCCCTGCTCTCTGCACACTGTCAAGTCTGGGGGCTGGTGTGGGCTCAGAATTAAGAGACAATGTCAAGAGCATAAGAGGATGCTTGAAGTCACTGGACAATAAACAATGCTGCGTGCCTGGAAGACACCACCCAGAGAGAGATTGGAGACCAAGAAGAGAAAGGTGCCAGGATGGAGCCAATACCTGGTGCTTAAAAGCAGAGGAAGGGCTGCAAAGGACGCTGGGGAGAGGCCAGGAGGTAGGAGGAAGACCAGAGTGTGAGGTCTCCAGCTGAGATGGACTGAGAAGAGGACAAGAGAAAATGACAGAGGATGCTTTCAAAGACCCACACTGCCAGAAAAGCAGGAAAATGGGGTGATAGCTAGAGAGGGCCTGGGGTTCAGGAAGGGATTGTAAAGATGGGAGATAGAGAATGTTTCCATGTCCATCAAGAAAGATTGACTAGGAAAGATGGGTAGAGTGGAGGAGCAAGTGGGCAACTGAGGAAGCAAGGTGGAGAGAAGATGAGAGAGGGGCAGGTTGTGGCATGTGCTGGGTTCCGGGACGCCTCACCCCAGGGAGCAGGGCCAGGAGAACGTGCAAGTGAGATCCGAGTTCTTGGGCAGATTTGCTTCTCTCCTCTCCAGCAAGCATGAGACAAGGTCACCAGCTGAGAGTGAGACAGCAGATGGGCAGTGAGGGGGGAGTGAGGAGAAGGTGTGAAATAGTCTTTTCCCGAGTGGAAAAGCACGAACTCGCCATGCGAGTGCCTGAGCTCTCTGGCAGCCTTGCGTGCCGTGTGAGATCATGCTCAGGGATTTAAAGCGAGCCTCGGCGGTGAGGCTGTGGGATCCAGGTGTGGAGAGAGGAGTCAGCCTGACAATGCCCCGCGGAGCCTCCAGCAAGTGCCAACCTGGGGTGCCCCACATCATCTCTTGTTCTGTCGCTTGGAGGAAGGGGCAGCAGGTTCCTAGGCATCCCTGGAGATGGAGTGGACCTGTGCCAGAGCCCCCGATCTGGCACTGCTGAGATGCATTGGTGTACTTTCAGCACACCTTCAGGCTCCAGAAGTCTGTGCCCCGGGACCCCCGCCTGAGGGAGCCCTCTCCCACCTGGTGCAGCCCCCGGGGGAGGATGCAGAGCACCACGGCCACCTGAACTCCAGTCTCTCGCCTCCGCCCTGATTCTTTTTGCAGGGTTTAGATGTTTTATGTGAATGCCATGCTCCATTTAATTGAGATATTAGGGAGGTTGCTGGTTAATTAATTTATAATAGGGTTTATTATTAAAGATGCTAAGTTATTACTGAGAACACGTGGAGAGTCTAAATAAATATTCTTGTAGACGTCGGACCCAGAGCTGGACTTGCCAACATTCCAGGCGTGTTGTGTAGGAGACGTGAGCTGCAGAGGGGCTGGCGGGAGGCGGGGAGCAGCTGGAGCCAGATGAGATGGGGCAGGATGATAGCAAAGGGAAACCCTCGATATTCAGTTAGTGGCTAGGCAGGCACTGAGCACCTGCTGTGCACCAGACTTTCCTCCTGGGGACATGTGGGCTCCCCTCCCAGCAGTCCCAGTGGGCTGGGAGAGGCAACACACAAACTGGGCATCACTGTGTATCCGGGAAGTCAAGAGGGAAGGTCTAGGGGTCTGGAGGGAGGAAGGGGGTCAAACAAAGGCCCTAGAGGAGGTGGTGTCTAAGCTGAGAGTTGAAGGTCACAGAGAGGAGGAAGGAAGGAAGCTCACAGGCAACGTGGTGGGGTGTGGCTGTCCTAGGCAGTTAGGCAGAGCACATGGGAGGTGAGAGATGCCACTGGAGGGATAAACAAGGACACTCCAGGAGTTCTAAGCCATCGGAGGGAGTTTGAACTTTATCCCAAGGACAGTGGGCAGGAATTGCATCCCTGTAAACCATTGGAAGAAAGGGGTGGAGGCGAAATGAGCATCCACGTGCTTTGTTAAAGCCCCTCCAGGGCCGCAGAAGCAGGGGCAGGGTGTCCCAGGACTGGCAGCCACAGTCCTCCCAGTCCAGCCAGGGTGCTGAGATGTAGGCAGCCGGAACCCCAGATCTGGCACTGCTGAGATGCATCACTTCCAGCACACCTTCAGGCACCAGGAGCCTGGGCTCTGGAATGGAAAGGATTCAGGGCAATGAGGAACAACTGGGAGAAGCTATGGGAACTGACCCAATTTACATCAGCCATGGAATATGCTCCATAGAATGAAAACCCTGAAATCATAAAGGCTGTTTTTTTAATGACACCAGTCAGCTGGGGGCAGATGAAAAAATAAATCACTTATGAACACATAACTAGAATATCCAGATGTTGGTCACGACTGAGACCAAAGGCTGACTTTTCCTCGTGTCCTGTGGCCTAGGGGGAAACCCCACATGGCCAGGTACACCTGCACTTAAAACCATCCCGAAGAAGCTGAGCTGATGCTATGTTTAAAGCTTGCCCAGACCTATTTTTAAAGAACAAACTATTTTTAGACTCTCTTGAGAACCCACAGCCTCTCTTGGCAGCATATTTCAGGGTTTAAAAAGTTCCTCCTTACACATAACCTAAATCTTTCCAGCTCCAATTTAAGCTAATTTCTTGCTCTGCCCTCTGAGGACAAGGGAGGTGAGCGAGCTGACATCATCTTGAGAAGCGCCTTTCGGGAGCTCGGCAATTACCCAGGTGCCCCCCAACCTTGTCTTGCCTGGACCATTCCAATTCTCTGCCCTTTCTCCAAAGGTCTCGTTTTAGATTACTTGTCATTAGCATCACTCTTGTTTAGATTCTGCCTTTTAAAGTGAAGTGGCCTACATCAGAGGTGGCATTGAATGGGGACCTTCCAATTTTAAGCAATGGGTTTAACTGAACTCCCACCAGCTTTGTCCACCCCATGCACCCCTACACACCATTGAGGCAATGAATGAGCTCAGAATGAGGCTGGAGGCCCTGGTCCCAGATCCTAGTGGGTCTTGAGGTGGCCCAAGGCAAACTGGTAGAGTGATAATTTTTGATATTAACGGTTATGTCCGCGCGGGGGGGGGGGGGGGGGGGGGGGGGGGGGGGGGGGGGGGGGGGGGGGGGGGGGGGGGGGGGGGGGGGGGCGGGCGGG
>CAUYRH010114248.1:0-40364 GCA_963574655.1 Perodicticus potto | reverse complement strand
CCAAAAAACAAACCATTTTCACAAAAAAAAAAAAAAAAAAAACCAAAAAACAACAAAAGATTGGCACTTAAAATCGGTGCATTTTTTGTAAGTATATATTTATTTATATATATATATATTTTTTTTTTTTTTTTTTTTTTTTTTTTTTTTGAGACAGAGCCTCAAGCTGTCACCTTGGATTGAGTGCTGTGGCATCACAGCTCACAGCAACCTCCAACTACTGGGCTCAAGCGAGTCTCCTGCCTCCGCCTCCCAAGTAGGTGGGACTACAGGCGCCCGCCACAATGCCTGGCCATTTTTTGGTTGCAGCCATCATTGTTGTTTGGCGGGTGGGGCTGGATTCGAACCCACGAGCTCAGGTGTATGTGGCTGGCGCCTTAGCCCGTTGAGCCACATGCACCAAGCCTATTATAAGTATATTATCCCTCAATAAAGAGAATTTATTAAAGAAGCATATGGATGTTTTTGCCTCACCAGGACATCATGGTTTAGTGTTGACAGGGACATATTAGAAGGGTGAGTACCCCACATTGTTCTGGGGGACTGCACAAGGTGCTGTTGGGCCTGTGGGCTGGAGAGAAAGCTAAGAGAAGCTCCTCTCTGCTCCTAGTAGCCCTGCAGCTCCTTCTACTCAGGACCCTGCCTACTGCCAGGAAGTAGGGTGTGTTGGGAGGGTGAAGCAGGGGTGACTCTGATGGTCTTGGGGGGTGTTTGGGAAGTCACTGGTGAACTCCGTTCAGAGGGCATTGACTTGGGATTTAGAAATGTGGAGGATGGGAGAAGGTATTCAGAGAAGAACTAAAGTCTTGGTCTTTTTTGGAAGGAAGATGGACTTTAATAGAAACAGTATCAAATGGAGGCCAATCACGGTGACTAGCGCCTGTAATCCTAGCACTGTAAGAGGCCAAGGCGTGTGAATTGCTTGAGTTCACGAGTTCGAGACCAGCCTGAGCAAGAGTGAGACCCTGTCTCAAAAAATACCCCGATGTTGTGGCAGGCACCTGTTGTCTGAGCTACTTGGGAGGCTGAGGCAAGAGGATAGTTTAAGCCTACGAGTTTGAGGTTGCTGTGAGCTATGACTCCACTGCCCTCTACTGAGGGTGACAAAATGAGATTCTGTCTCAAAAAAAAAAAAAAAAGCCAAAATTATCAAGTGGAAAACATCTTAAAAATTAAGGGTCTCTACTAAAAAAATATAAAGAGAATGTGTTACTTTTAGGCTCTGGTCTCACCCTATTCACATAGCCTTCTAATCCCCTGGGCTGGGCTGTATTATTTATTTCCTTGAGGGCCTTCCCCCATCCAAGGAGTTTGTGTTGTATTTATCACTTTTGTCTCCCCACCCCTGACCAGGGCCTGACACAGACTAGGTGCTTAATAAATGCTGGTAGATGAGGGACTTAGAGCTGGGGTTGGACTTGCCCAGCACAAGGCCCAAATTCTACCAAACTACCAAGGGGTGGGCCTGACCAATTGCTCAGGTAGGCAAGTGGCTCTGTGGCCTCATTACCTTCCTGACATGGGCCCATTGCAGTGGCCCTACCCCTCCCGGTTCTGTTTTTGGGAAAATTCTGTTGTTTATATTCCCAAGGGCTACTTTGGTCCCCAAATCCTAATATGTGCTCCAATGGTAAAGTAATGCAGTTCACCAGTGAGAAAGCTGAGGCCCAGAGAGGTTAAGGGACTCCTCCAAAGACACACAGCAAGGGCTGGAAAGAGCCAGATGAGAACTCAAGCCTCCTGGTTTCTGTCCAGCTCCACTACACGCCCGTTGCCTCTACTGCTTTCTCAGCCCCCATCCCCACTCCAGTAATGGAGCTCGGCTGGGTGGGGTTGGCTGCAGAGAGGCTTGAGGCTTGGCTAGGCCAGCGGCTCATGGAAATTGGGCCGTTTTCCTGGGGCGGAAATGAGAAGCAGATGTGGCTGGGAGTTGGAGTGCAGACTCATGCCGTGTCAGGGGCTCAGGTTACAAGAAGGGGCATGTGGTTCCAAAAACAGCCTGAAACCCCCAAAGCCACATGGGGGTCCAGCCTGGGCGTTGGGAGCCAAGTCCCACCCCAGTCATCCCCTGAAACCCCCTGAGAGCCTTAGGGGCCGGATGAAATGAGACGTGATGGGAAAGCAAGGCCCCCGCTGCTGTGGCTTCTCGCCCTCATGGTGTGTGTGTGTGTGAATAGTTTAGTATCTGCCCCTCAGCTTAGAGATAAGTGGCTGCACCGAGGCCCTGTGCTCAGCAGCACGCCTAGGAAGGGCGAGGCACCTTCCCTGGACCCCATCTGCAGCCTTGGCTCAGGGCCAGCTTGACGCCTATACCCAGACCCTTTTGTAGTGTCACACCCCACCTGGTGTCTCATTGCTTTGCTTCAAACCTTTGGGATAGGGACTGGCCCCAGTCACATGTCATGCCCTCTCTTAGGAAGCGTCAAGTCTTAGGGGGTACTCAGGTGAGGTGAATATTAATGCCTTCCAAAGAAACAGACCGAGGAGAAGGGGCCAAGGAGGATTCTGGAGAAAGTGAGGTCCTGGCCCAGGCATGGAGCGCAGGACTGACTTAGCAATGGCATCATTAGGCAGAGGGGTCTCTGGTCTGCCCAGTCCACTGAATCTCTGCCTCAGCCAGTGGGGCAGAGTCCCATTCATTCATTCATGCGCGCAGTAAATGGTTCCTGCACGCCCACTATGGTCTAAGCCCTGAGGATCCGGAGGTGACTGAGTACGAATGCAGTCTCCAGCACCCCAGTGCCTGCTGAGAGAGCCCTCACAGAAACCAATACCAGCTCTGATGGGACCCACACACTGTATGCCAGCGCTGTTCCAGGCTCATAGGATCCATCAGTGAACAGAATGGGCAAGGACCCTGGCCTGGTGAAACTGACCTTTTTACACGAGACATAGACTGACTGTAAGAAATAAAAATGGCAAATAAGTTGAACAATTTGTTTAGAACGTGGTATAGGGTATGCAAAGAAAGAAAAGTGGAGCAGAGTGAAGAGGGTCAGGAGGTAGGCTGGCCGCGGTGGCCCCCAGAGCAGGGAGGTTGGGCCTCCCTGAGCAGGTGAGCCTGCTGTGGAGACAGGAAGCTGGTGAGAGAGACAAGGATGGGTGTCTGGGAGAAGGGCCCAGTTCCAGAGACGGGGGCCTGACCAATTCAGGAGCAGTGACCCAAAGAAGGGAACGATAGACTCTGACTGGGGTTGTTTTCCCAGGGGAGATAACTTGAGAGGATCTTGAAGCCTGAGCAGTTCAGCAGGCACTGCAGGGGGCTGGAGCACCCCAATACCAGCTGGGGAGCTGCCAAGTGGCTTAGCCACAACTGCCATGCAAGGCTGGGGCAAGGCAGGCTAGGCAGGTGAGGCTAGAGCTCATGGCTCTGCCCAAGGGCGTCATCCTGTGGGCACCAGGGAGTTAGTGATGGGTTTTAACTGGGGCTGGGAATCTGTAAGATCCACCTTCCACCAGCTGAGACAAGTCCTCTGGTCACCATGAAGGTGATGGAGGCAGGAGGAAAGAGGAGAACCAAGCGGGAAGGGGAAGAGGGCACCTTTGGAGGGTAGAGAGAGAGAAGAGGGCGCTCTGGGTTGGTAGAGAGAAGGAAGGAGGAGGGGGGACGAGAGGGCCTGATGGACGTGGGCTTAGTGGAGGGAGAAGTGGGCTGTTGGGAGGAGAAGAGGAGTCAAGTTGGGATGGGCCGAATTGGAAAAGCCTTTGGGAAATCAGATAAAGTGCTGGTGCAGCAGATGGAAGTGACTGGAGCAGCAGGGAAGGAGTGAGCCCAGATACCATCTAAGAGCCCCCAGGGACAGGAGGCGGTGGAAGCTGCAGGCTCCACCTACCCGGGGCATTTCTAGTTTTGTGTCTTGAGGGAGGTCTGAATAGAGGTGTAGGTTCTCTCTTCTTTGCCTGCTCCCAAGGCTTCTGAGAGATAGGGTTAGAAAAATGATCTTGAGAGGAAACAGGAAAGATCCAGGAAGGGGTGGGCTTCCTTGGTTAAAGCTGAGAAATCACAGAGGAGGGCTCCCGGAACAGGCCCCAGGTCAGCATTAGCACGTGCCTGGTGTGTCCAGGGGTCTTCCCATCAGCTTGTCTGCATGCAAATCTGTGTTTCAGACCTGTATGTGTGGAGGAGATAGCATCTGTAGAAGAGTAAAGTGGTGTATTTTCATTTTCCCATAATTCTTATTCCCCTAGAGTCCTTCATGGAAAAGGCTAAGGTGAGATTTATTGCCGAGGAACTAAGTGGAGGGTGGACTTGACAAGGAAGTTGTGTAGTAGGGCAGATGCAGGATGGGATGTCAAGAAGCTGCTGACAGCAGTAGGACTCCAGGACGAGAGAAGGTGAGAAGCAAAGTCAGTTCCATCCCTTATCTGGGGAGGCGGGAAGTTTAGAGGGTTTCATAGGAGAAACCCCAGTCCTGTTTGTGGGTACGTCTCACTGCATAGGTGGAGCTTGAATCTCAGATGATAGCTGCTGGGCATTTTAGTGAAAGCAGTAATTCAGGATGTGCAAGACAATTTGGTGCCCCGGGGGTAGATTGGAAAAGGCTGGGGAGGTGTCTAAGGAGTGGCTTCCCAGAACTCTGCTTCTTCCTGAGTGGTAGGGAAGAACGCAGCCAGGGGGTCCTACATCCCAGGGGGAGGGTAGAAACCAAGGCCACCAACCAAGGCAGGATCGGCACCACCAGCCTTGCACCCCGCCCTCAATCATCCTTCCCCCTCCCCCCCAGGGATCCCCGAGGACCTGGCCAGACCAGCCCTGTCCCACTGTGTGTGGGGACGAACACAGAAGACTCCGCACCAACCCTGGACCCCTCTTCCCACCACCATGAGGTCCATAAATGATTCCCTGCACCAGGACATTTTTTTTGCTCGAAGGAGGGGGAGAGGTGAGAAAACTCTGGAAAACTATTTTGCTCAAAGGAGACTAAGTTAAATACACAGAAATGGAGAAACCTATAAATGGGCAAGTTAAAGATTTCTTCTTTTTTTCCTTTTGTCTTATTTTGTTTCCCATTCGTTCATTGCCTGTCAACAGCAAGAATGATTTTATCAGATCAAGATGAAAATGGTACATGAAAAATTAAGGAAGATGCTGTTTTTACCCACCTGAGTTGTAGTGTATGATTTTCATCCCCATGACCTACGTGTCTGCTCAGGTTTGTTTAACCAGCTTTAGACTTCTGATTTCATTTGTCAGACCTTTCTTTGACACTCACTGTGTGCTTTACTTTGGCCAGGATTTGAGAATCATAAAATCTCCATATTCTTTATTAATTATCTATTGCTGCATAGTAAATGGCTTCAAAGTTTGTCTGCTGATAACAACAATAAACTCATTTTGGGCGATGCCTGTGGCTCAGTGAGTAGGGTCCTGGCTCCATATACCAAGGGTGGCAGGTTCGAACTTGGCCCCGGCCAAACTGCAACAAAAAAATAGCCGACATTGTGGCAGGCACCTGTAGTCCCAGCTACTCAGGAGGCTGAGGTAAGAGAATCACCTAAGCCCAAGAGCTGGAGATTGCTGTGAGCTGTGGCATCACAGCACTCTACTGAGGGCGACAAAGTGAGACTCTGTCTCAAAAAAAAACCCTCATATTATCTTCTTGCGGGAAGATGAGGCCCAATGGAGAGAAAGAGTACCCAAACACCACGTTTATAAGAGAAAGGGCTTTATTCACCAACTGGGAGCTTACAGCATAGAAGAATTCCAAATGGCCACGCTCCCCGACTGGCTTGGTTTTTCCCTTTTTATCAACAGTCAAAAAGTTCCACCTCACAGGTACCCTTAATGGTCAGTCTGAATCAAGCAGGAGATGCTACTCCAGCCCCTACAGAACTACAGTATTTCACAGAACTTGGAAATTTCCAAGTTCCAGGAAGTTAAGTTTATAAATTCCCAAGAGCTGAGTCACCATGGAGAGGACCCTGCAAGTGTATCCTTGTGGTCTCCTTGGGAGGACCTGTTCTCCTAGACCTCACCCTTCTTGGGTATCCTCTCTCAATCTCACACTCTTTATGTGGGTAAAGGATTTGTAAATAATTCAGCTCAGGCGGCACCTGTGGCTCAAAGGAGTAGGGCGCTGGCCCCATATACCAGAGGTGGTGAGTTCAAACCCAGCCCTGGCCAAAAACTGAAAATAATAATAAAAATAATAATAATTCAGCTCAAGCTCAGGGATCTGTCATGAGGTTGAATCAAGGTGTTTGCAGCCCTTAACTGCAAACATCTGAAAGCTCGACTGGGGCTAGAGGCCCTGATTCCAAGACAAGCCTGCCAAACTGGGCTGGCTATCGGCAGGAGGCCTCTGTTCCTTACCACATGGATCTCTCTATAGATCTACTTGAGTATTTTCATACCATGGTGGGTAGCTTCCTCCAGAGTAAGTCATCTGAAAGGGCAAGGCAGAAGCCTTATCTCTTTTAGGATGACCTAGGCTAAGAAGCCATACCTCTACATGTGGTCCCAGTTTTCAGAAAGTTTATGATATTGCAGGGTATATGTAAAATCCCTACTACAAAACAAGATATTTGAGGTTCAAGCAAAATAATATGAGTTTCTGAGAATAGAGTGGGTCACACTGGCAATGGGGAGGCTTCTAGGAATTGGCCACAGACTCCCAGCCTCCTAGTCCTGCCTGAGTGGCACTTCCCTGTGAAGAAGGCCTGTAACCTAGTCAGATGGGGAAGTCTTGGGGGGCCTGGCCAAAGGGGCAGGTTCCTGTCTGCTGGGCAATGGGGGGCGGGAGTGTGTGTGGAGTGGGGGAAGACAGGATTCTAGGGAACTTCCAGAAGGGAGGCAGGGCGGGGCCCTGAGGGACTTAGAAGTGAAGCAAGGAGGGGAGTGGTCAAGTGAGGGACAGGGCTCAGAGGATGGGGGGAGAGCAAGAGAGCCCGGGCTGGAGCATCTGCTCTCTACTTGGTCAGCATGTCGTTTTTCTGGGCCGTCATCCCTAGCCACAGATTCATTCATTCATTCATTTCTATATATCTACTAGGTGCTGGGACTATAGAGACAGAGGCCAGGTCCCTGTCCTCAGAGCTTGCAGTTTTGTGGGGGGAAGACCCCCAGTATAGAGGTGACATTTGTGAAGTAGGAGAGGGGAGTCCAGCAGTTATATGACCATGGAGAGCACAACTTGCTGGGAGAAGGCTGGGTGTGGTCAGGAGTTAAGGTCTGAGATGCTTCTTGAAGAGAAGAAGGAAGAAGCTAAGGAAATGAGGGTGTTCTAGGCTGAGAAGTCAGCAGATGCACAAGCCCAGAGGTGTGACAGGCGGTAGGCCACCCTGGCACAGTCAGAGCAGGCACATGGGACAGTGCTGAGAGATGAAGCTGGAAGGGCCACAAGAGGGGTGCCTCTGCTAGCTAGGTGGAGAGGTGTAGATTTCTTCCAGAAGACAGCAGAGAGATTATGCAGGAATTTAACTAGAGACACTATGGGATCAGCTTCACAATGTAGAAAGATTATTGGGTCGTAGGGAGAATGGTCTAGAAATGGTGAGTCCAGGAGGAGAGAGCAGTGACCCAGGCTATGCATGCAGAGTATGGGGATAGAAAGAAGAGAACGAGTTGCAGAGGTCTTTAGAAGGATAGGCAGTCCCAGTCCCTCTGTGGAGGCTGACGGACAATCAGGACCAGACTCGACTTGACTCATCTCATCTCATCTCATCTCATCTCATCTCATCTCATCTCATCATCTCAGATAAACCGTCCAATTCAGGTCCCAGTCTAAGCTCAACCCTCTGCCTTGAAAGATCTGCTGAACCCAGCAGACCACCCAGACTGCCCCAGCCAACCCCGATCCAGACCTGCTGCCCTCATCTCCATCTAGAAAGAACTGAGCTTTTATCTGGAGGAGGGTGAGGCCTGGGGCAGGACTGGCATCCTGGGGAGGCCACTTAGGAGGCTGTGGCCTCAGGGTAGTGGGAGGAGAGGAGGCACTGGGCTGGGGTAGTCTACACAAGAAATCTGGTAGATTCCCAGCTCCCTGGGTGGGTCTGAGTAGCAGTATGGGGACCTGGAAAGTGAGGAGGAAGAAAGCACCTGACCGTCCAGCACGTGGGTCATCTGAGAGTCAGCCAGGGTGACGGAGATGATCCATACTGAAGTCTACATCCTATAGCCCAAAGCGGAGGCAGTGTCCCTGAGCTGGGAGTTACCCCACCCCAAATTCTCCGTCCCCAGGGTGAGCTGTACTGCTCCCTCCCCGCAGCAGGTGGCGCCATCTCGCTGGGCTTGGACTTGACCTAGAGAGCCTGGCCCCAAAACCCACCCAGGGAGTGGGAGAGAAGGACAAGGAGCCTGTGCCAGCATGGGGGTGGAGGAAGGCGGCTGTCCTGCTGTCCCCTGGACTCCTCACCTCCTTGCCTCCCTCTGAGTTCACCCCCACCCACCCGTCACCTCATCCTTGGCTCCCTTAGCCTCTGCCCTCTGTTCCTCCTGCCCTGCCTGTCCCCCCTTATCCCTCCACTCCTGCTTTCAGGAGAGGGAGAGGGTCTGGCCAGCTGGTTCTCTTTGAGGCAGCGTCTCAGAACAAGGCAATTCCAGGTCTAGCCCGAGCAACGGGATGTCAGTGTAGAGTCTTCTCCAAGTAGCCCCAGTTCCCAAGGCTTTGCCTACACTTTATGGCCTCAGGGGGTCCTCAGTGCCTGAACTGGGATTTTCTGAGAGTAGGAACCTAGGAATGTTTGATGGTGGGAAGGGGGGGCTTTGCTAAACTAACGAATGATGGAATAAATCACAATAGCTCTCAGGAAACATGCCTACTACCTCCTAATCTCCCATCTGTAGTCAGGAAGGAAAACCTGAGGAGCCCAGGGGAGTCCTCTGCCCACTTCTTCCCTTCTTGTCCTTGGAGCTGGGCCTCACTCCCCTAACAAAGGGAAGTGTCTCCCTGGCCATGCAGAGCAGCCCTGTGTTGGCTGTTGCTGGTGATGGCAGAGGTGGCCCAGGTGGGTCCTAGAGAGCTGGATGGGCCATAGGGGTGCAGTGGGACATGGAAACAGAGGCTGCCCATGGTACAAGGACCCTCCGAAGGAGCAGGTGAGGGCTTGAGAGGGAAACTGCCAGGGACACCTGCGGTCTCAAGCGGGGAGTCTCAGGAACAGAAGGACCTCCAGGGGAGGAGACAATGAACCCTGTGGTGTGTGTGGTGGCGGGTCCAGAAAGCCATCTGTCCCACCAGGAACCTGCGGCTCCCAGCCTGCCCTTCCCACAATCCTGGCCTCTGTAAGGATAGCTACCGTTGTTTTGGACTCTAAATACGAGGATACTTTTGAGACAATAGGGCAGAAGGGCATATTTTAAAGAAGGGCTGTTTGGTAGCACAGAGGTGCCCACTCCCCTGGGACACCCCAGTTCAGACACTGCCAACCCCCGAGTTATCATCTATTTCTTCACTTCAGCTGAGATGGATAGGGGTGTCATGGGCTCCTACACCCCAGTTCTAATTCGCCCTTAAATAAAGAGCTGATTTGGCGCCTGTGTCTTCCCAAGGATAGAATGCCTCCTCTGGAAAGAGCTTCCAGTTCAACCTGAACTTTTGGGCGGTCAGTGTAGTGTAGGTGATGGTAGGTCTGTGCATTAAATGTGAACTCTCTTTTTCAAGGTGCACCTGGGCCAGGACAGGTAGATTAGTGCTGAGAGCTCATGTGAACCAAGGGAAGTGATGGGCAGGTGTCTAAGAAGGGACCAGGGCACCCAGATAAGAAGAGTTCGTCACTGGCAGCAGGATGGACGCCCACATACCCCAGCAGTGAGCAGGAGCTGCCACGGGGAGGAAAAGTTCGGGGAGCTGGAGGATGACACTTAGGTCTGGATTGGGGGACAGCCAGAAATGTCCTTGTCTGCTCCCAAATCAGGGAGTATGCTGGCTGGGCTGGGGGCAGGGGAGTAAGGGGACGATAATGGAGTTCTCAGACATCTTGGGCAGGAGTTGAAAGGAGGCCTGGGATGGCGAGACACCGTTGGGAATTCTGCTGTGTATCTGGAATTTTCTGACTGATAAAGAAGTTGTCCCCTGAGTCATTATTCTGCAAGAAAGTAACTTCTTGCCTGATTTGTGGCTGAAGGTAGCATTGCCCACAAGCCTACGAACATTGCTTGTTGAGCATGGCGGGGGTGGCGAGTCCAGACTCTCAGCCTCAGGAGCTGGCCGTACAGCTGGGAGGCTGCACAGATGCTTGAGGATTAGAGAAGCCGAGGAGCAGCAAAGTGGGAGGTTCCAGGAGGACACAAGCAGGGTGGGCTCAAGGAGGGCTTCTTGGAGAGGAGGAGATTCTTGGATGGAGAATGAGAAAGGGCTTCCAAGACTATTGCAAACAAGGCATGGAACAGAAGCTTGGGGGGATGGGGAGAGATGTGAGGCCACTAGAGGCCTGGAGCTAAGAAGACGCTCATCAGAATTTGGAAGGAAGTAAGAATGGATGGGAAAGAAGAAAGAAGGAAAGGGCGGCTGGCCTCAGAGACAGGCACCCCAATGAGCCCTGTGGCCAACAGCTGCAGATGCATCCTGACTTGGAGAGCCCCACAGTGGACCCTCAACCCTCCTGCCTGGTCATTGGCTTGCTCACAGGCACAAAGCTGGGGCTTGCAACCACACCCCACCACACCATCCTCCTCTTCCAGAGCCCATCTCCACTCAATTCCACGTTGGGTAGGGGCCAATCCAGCTCCCTGATGGAGACAGGAGTGTTTGTCCCTCTGGGGTGTTGGAAGGGCCAGTGATCTCCACTAAGATGGCAGCTCAGCAAAACAAGAGTGCCTTTGTCTGGTCCTGACCCTGCGGGGAGGCCCAGCCACAGGCTGAGTTTGCTCAGTGTTAATTATTGACCAGGTGGCCAGGGCCAGGGCCCCTCTGTCCAGCTGGATGGAGGGCACTCAGAGCTGAGGCCTTGGCCTTCCACTGCATCAGGTGGGGCTCACCTGGGGCCAGGGAGGGAAGCAAGGCCCATTAGCATAGAGGGCACTGGCCTTGGGTGAGGATCAAAGAGGCCAAATGCACCCCCATGTTCCCCAAGCCCAGCTTCAACTGAGCTGTGGAAAGTGCCCAGTCCAGAGCAGCTTAAAATTCTGTGTAGGGGAACATCCTGTTCTGACTCTTAGAAGGACAGGGAGGGTTAACTTTATCCCCAAAAGGAAGGAGACAGAGGCAGAGAGAAGACCGCAGAAGGCGTGAAGGTCTCTGAGGAGTCCGTGCTGTTCTCCTAGACCCGGTGGCCCCACTCTGAGCAGCATGTGGACAGTCACCCTCCTCAGGTCGCTGATGAAGAAGGGGGTGTTGAGTCATCCTGGGCCAGAGGGAAGAGGGATGAGACCCCCAGCCCTGGCACGAATACCTCTGGTTTCTAGTTCTGGGCGAATATGGCTTTGTCCACCCTAAAGCCACATGAGGGAAACCTCAGCCAAGAGCAAGGAGGGAGGTCAGAAAGTGGTGTGCGTGCCCAGGGACGGGAGGCAGAGGAGGACCGGCGCTTGTTGTGACAGGTGTAAGTGATCTCATTTGCTCACCCTGAACAGTGTTGTCAGCTGGGTGCTGTTATACTACCGTGACCACTTTATAAATGAGGAAACTGATGCACACATTGTGTCACTTGTCCAAGTTCCGGAGTTGGGAAACAGCAGAGCAGAAACATTCTCACTCCAGACCCGTGACCTGTGTAACTCTGCTGGCTGTGGGGGGTCAGGGCAGGGGGGTACGTGCGGGAAGGGCAAAGGCCCCCTGCAGCAGGGGGTTGCAGACAAGAGTCCCCAGGAGCCTGGGCTTGGCTCAGGGATGCCTTTGAGGAGGAAGCAGATGGGGACTGATGCCCCCGTATTCTCCACAGGAGAGGAGCTGGCTTCTGGGCGTTAGGCAGGTGTGTCTCAGACAAGCCCACCCCCCTATCACCCACCGCCCCTTCCCCTGTGGCTCTACCTGAGAGAAGTCAATATTGATGTTTTATGACCCAGGATAAACACAGCTTTTTCCTCCTGTGGAGGGGTTATCTGGTCTGGAGGGTTAATCAGTGACCGCTGGGGGTGCGGGGCAGCCTGTGAGAAAAAAAGCAGCTATTCACTTCTAGCTCTTCAGCCCAGGCGCTGTCACCAATGGGTGAGAACAGGACACTTGGGAATCCAAGGTGGGAGTCCCTGCGGGTGGGTTTGCAGGACATCCAAGGAGAGCATCCCCAGAGCAGAGTTTGCCCTGAGCAAAATGGAACATCCGTAGCCATCTGTAGCCATCTGTACTGCTGGGCACTTGGCGGGGCCTATGGATGAGAAAGATGGTAAGATGAGGTTTGTCCCCTCCAAGAGTTCTCTCAGCAAGAGTCACACTGTGGCAGAGAAGCCTAATTATCTCCCTACCTCCCTTCGTCCCCCTTCTCTCATAGTGATAGCAAATCCCAAGCTTTCATGTGGACGCATGGCAGCCCACAGTAAAGATGGCATTTCATGGCCTCCCTTGCAACCACAAGTAGCCCTATATCCAGGTTTTACCCAAAAGGAAGTTGTCTTAGTCTGTTTAGGCTGCTATTAGCAAAATTCCTGAGATGGGGTAATTGATAAATAACAGAAATGCGTTTCTCACAGTCCTGGAAGCTGGGAAGTCCAAGCACCGGCAGATTCCTGTCTGGTGAGAGCTGTCCTCTGCTTTTAAGATGGCACCTTCTCACTATGTCTTCACATGGCAGAAGGGCAAAAGAAAGGGACAAGGGTGCTTCCTTCAATCTCTTTTATAAGGCCACTCATCTCATTCATGAGGGTTCTGCCCTTATGATTTAATCACTGGCCTAAAGGGTCCAGTTGTTAATACTACCTCATTGGCAATTAAGTTTCGACCTATGAATTTGGGGGGACACATTCATTTCATAGCAGAAGTGAACAGAGGTGGTGTGTGTAGCTTCCAGAGTGCACACTGCCCTCCTCTTTCCCCCTTCCTGTTCAGGGAATGAGAACTTGGGGGTGAACTGTGTTGGACCATGTGAATGAAGAGGACATCCTGGGATAGTGGAGGCTCACCAGCAGAACCAGCATGCCAGCTCAGACTCTCTTGTGACAGAGATATAAACTTCCATCTTAAGCTGCTGGTATGTTGGGTCTTCCAGTTACAGCTGCCAAAGTCTATTCCATGACTAATTTAGAATACCTAGAAGCAGGGTACTGTCATAAAAGATTCTCATAGACATGGCATTGGCTTCATAGTCAGGTACAGAAAACACGGATATTGCAGACTGGAAAGTTGGTGACCTTAGTTATGCTCTGACAAAGGGTTTAGTCAAATTGTCAGTCTATGATACCTTGGCAGAAGGACCACATGCTCAATGAGCCTACAACTCTAGGAAAACTTGATAATTGGCAAGTACTGACTGTTTCTTGCTGCTTTCAGCAGATTTCAGGGGAAAAAAGATGAACTCAGGTTAGACCTGGCCAGCCTGCAAGCAGAGAGAGGAGAAGAGAACTAAGGCTAAGAGAGAACCTCTGCCTACTGCCTGTAATCTAAGCTGACTGGGAGTCTGGTAATGTGGAGCCTTGAAGAGCTGGAAAGGCCAACTGCTTTGATTTCCCCAATGGAAGCAGTGACCTAAGTTGGCTCTACAAAGACAGCATTAGTAGGAGTCAAGACTATGGCCCAGAGCCTTTCTCAGGCTTTACTAGTTAAGAATTCTCTACCAGACAATGGGAACCTGCCCAGAAGCCAAGATCAGATTAAGGGTGTTCCCTTTCCACCCAATCCTATTGTCTCAGATGGCCCGGAGATAAGAGCCATTCATCTGAGAAGGGGTCTGGGCAGAGCGCAGAGGCCAGTAAAAATAGAAACAGAGTTTTCAGGCTGACAAACTCTGTCAAGACAAGACCTTTGGCTGGAATTACCTGCACATGGAATTGACTAGAAGCAAATAGTCCAGAAGCCTGAAAGAAATCTATTCTTCAATGCCTACTTCAGATGTGGGATAATGACCTGGTAAGAGCCTTCCAGAGGCCAAAGCCAGGAACCAAAGAAGACAGTGGACAGGGAGTTACTTCAGGAAAATAGAAGGGCAAAGACTTCTAACCGGCATGATTTGGTAATTGCTGTGAACTGGGGCCATCTGTGGAGTTCCCACTGTTTTATTTTCTGAATAAGAGCTGTTTTTTAATTGTGATGCATGGCTCTTGTTCCATCATTCCATCACATAATGTTCCATCATTGTGTATCAGAGGAGGGTGGGGGGTGACAACAGATGATTTATCTTTTTGTGCTGGTCTCCAAGCCAGAGGTGGCCACCACCTCCAGACCTGCCGGAAGTGCTGGGGGCAGGACAGTGTGGTACTTGAGGTTGTTACCCTGGGGTGGCAGTGTTTGTTTGTTATGTGTGGAAAAAAGGTGATTACAGATAGTTGAGTGCTAAAGAGGTGAATTGTGGCACAGATGGCTCATATACCCCAAATCCATTTTCCCCTGACCTTTCATAATAGTCGAACACCTGACTGTCAGTGAACTACCTGGGCACCCAGGATAGAACTGCATTTCCCAGTCTCCTTTGCAGTCATATGCTGCTGTAATTAAGTTCTGATCAATGGGATGTGAATAAATGATGGTACAAGTTCTAGGTCATACCACAAAAAGCCAGGAGACACTCTCCCCTGCCCTTTCCCCTATTCCTGAGGGCTGGAAGGCTGAAAGCCAAGTTGGAACTGTGCATATGAGAGCAAAGACCTAAGAATGGTGCCGCAAAAAGACAGAAGGAGCTTGGATCCCAGCAGCCTGCAGAGCTGAGCCACATGCCAGTTAGGCCTTTTATGTGAGAGGGAAATCAGCTGTTCAGAGCCCTAGTATTTTGGGATTTGCTTGTTATAGCAGCTGAGTCTTTACCCTAAAGGTAAAGGTTTTTATAGAACTGATCACAAAATTGCTGCGTCATTGTGGAACAAGTGCGCTAGCAGGAAGATGTGAATATGCTCCGGGAGTGCAGTGAAAAAGGTGAACAATTCTGTCTGGGGGAAATCTAGGACATCTTCCAAGAAGGGGTGATATTTGTTTTGGGGGGGTTTTTTTGAGACAGAGTCTCACTTTTTTGCCCCTAGTAGAGTGCTGTGGTGTCATAGCTCATAGACACCTTGAACTCTTGGGCACAAGTCATCCTCTTATATAAGCCTCCCGAGTAAGTAGGCCCGCAGGTGCCTGCCACAGTGCCCAGCTATTTTTAGAGGTGGTCTCACTCTTGCTCAGGCTGGTCTCGAACTCTTGAGCTCAAGCAATCCACCCATCTGGGCCTCCCAGAGAGCTAGGATTACAGGTCTGAGCCATTAAAAGGGGTGATGTACGAAATGGGTCTTGAATGATGGGAGACTTGTCCGGATGCACAAGTAAGATTCGAGGAGTGGATGTACTTTATAGATGGGGAGTTTGAGTAAAAGCTCAAAGGGATGAAAATGCCTGATGAAAGGTATTCTGCGTAAAGGAGGGGCAGTCCTGTGAGATGGGACCTTGAGGGAGACGGGGATGGGCCAGCGGGGGAGACCTTGACTTTCATGTGGTGGAGTTCACACTTCACCATTTGGAACCACTGAGGAGCTGGACCGGAAGTAACATGATTGGATTTTTTAGAGACACAGTCTCACTTTGTCACCCTCGGTAGAGTGCTGTGGCGTCACAGCTCACAGTAACCTCCTGCTCTTAGGCTTAGGCGATTCTCTTGCCTCAGCCTCCCGAGTAGCTGGGACTACAGGCACCTGCCACAACGCCTGGCTATTTTTTTGTTGCGGGTTGGCTGGGGCCAGGTTCAAACCTGTCACCCTCGGTATATGGGGCCGGCGCCCTACTCACTGAGCCACAGGTTTTTTTTAAAAGTTAAGTCTGGCAACAGTGTATAAGGTGGATTTGAGAATAGAGAGCTTGGGGCCAGAGAGAAGAACTATGTAATATAAGTCCAGTCTGATTTCCCTCACAGAAACAATGTAATAATAGAGGATTATGTTCCTGGCTATGGGCCTGATATACAAATTTTTATAGAACTGACCACAAAACCAAATTCAAGTGGTTATAAGGGTGTATACATAATCTATGCATCACAAAGTTTTATAGGTATATGAATAATTAAATAAAGCCATACGGTAACTAACTACAGAAATGCATATTACATAATACGGTAGCCTTATTCTCATTCTTTGTTTATTTATTTTTTGAGACAGTGTCTTCCTCTATCACCCAAGGTAGAGTGCCATGGCGTCATCATAGCTCATTGTAACCTCAAACTCCTGGGCTTAAGCAATCCTCCTGCCTCAGACTTCTGCGTAGCTGGGACTACAAGTGCCACCATATCATGATAATTTGTCTATTTTTTGTAGAGTCAGGGGTCTCACCTTTTCTCAGACTGGCCTCTAACTCCTGGTCTCAAGTAGTCCTCCCACCTCAGCCTCCCAAAGTGCCAGAATTATAGGCATGAGCTACCATACCTGGCCATATTTCTTTCTGCTTGTAAGAAAAGTGTCATTGGCTCGGCGCCTGTGGCTCAACGGGCTAAGGCGCCAGCCACGTACACCTGAGCTGGCAAGTTCGAATCCAGCCTGGGCCCGCCAAACAACAATGTGGGCTGCAACCAAAAAATGGCTGGGCATGTGGCGGGCGCCTGTAGTCCCAGCTACTTGGGAGGCAGAGGCAGGAGACTCGCTTGAGCCCAGGAATTGGAGGTTGCTGTGTCTCAAAAAAAAAAAAAAGAAACTGACAAAGTGTTTTCCTAGATGGCTGTACCATTTTGCATTTCCTCCAGCAATGTATGAAAGTTTCAGCTGCAGCTCGGCACCCATAGCACAATGGTTATGGCGCTGGCCACATACACAGAGGCTGGTGGGTTCGAACCCAGCCCAGGCCAGCTAAGCAACAATGACAAATGCAACAAAAAATAGCCAGGCGTTGTGGTGGCCCCTGTAGTTCCAGCTATTTGAGAGGCTGAGGCAAGAGAATCACCTAAGCCCAAGAGCTGGAGGTTGCTGTGAGCTGTGATGTTACGGTACTCTATCGAGGGCGACAGAGTGAGACTCCGTCTCAAAAAAAAAAAAAAAAAAGAAAGTTTCAGTTTCTTCACATCTTTCTCAGCAGTTGGTATTATCAGTTTTCTAAATTGTAGCCAGTCCAATTGGTCTACAGTGGGGTCACCTTGTGGTTTTCATTTGTGCTTCCCTAATAACTAATGAGGTTAAGCATTAATCATTGTTTTCTTTGGTAAAGTATCTGTTCACACTTTTTGCCTATTTTTAAATTAGGTATCATCTTGCTATTGAGCTGCAAGAGTTCTTTACATATATGCGTATACCACATACATATATGTGTGTACACATCTAAGGATATATATTCTGTAAAGTTCTGTTTTAAATATTAACTATTACCTAATTTAATCTTAAAACCCTCACAGAGTAATGCCGTTTTCCTTATTTTACAGAAGAGGAAACTACGGTATAAGAAATGTAAGTAACTATCCCAAGGTCATCCAGCCAGGTGGACCCCAGATGGCCTAACCCCAGAGTTGCCTGGGCTCTTCACTGTGCTGTCAATGCTGGTTTCCCCTGCACGAGTCTTCCTCCTGACTTCATCTTGCAATGATCTATAAAGTGAAGCTGCACACACGCTGCAATGGTAGCATTTAGATGTCTTCTTTTGCAGAGATTTTCATAGGAACTTTTGAGGAGACTTGGGGGCACCCTTTGAGCCGCTGTTTGCTGCTCCTTTGAGAAGGTGGAGCAGGATAGGAGCTGTTATCTCCAGGATGCTGCATTCCAAGGGGGGACTCATGTCTTCAAAGATGAGTAGATGATGCCAATTATGGTTATCAGTGCCAGGTAGAATGGATTTTATGTGTGGTCGTAAGTCAGGCTCAATAAGCAGAAATTCCTCTAAGTGGGGAATCTCTGTAATTGAGATAGTGTCTCTATCAAAAACGCAGGGATTAGGAACCATGTGGTGTGGCGGCTGAGGGTGAGGAGCGTGAGGGACAGCCCATGTTAAGGGTTCTTACAGCAAAATATAACAGAACAAAAACTAAAGAAGCACAAAGAAACTCTGGGAAGGGATGAATATGTTTACTGCCTTGATGGTGTGGATGGTTTCAGAGGTACATACATTTCCAAACTCATTAAACTACGTTAATTAAATATGTGCAAGGCTTTTTGTATATTAATTGTACCTCAAAGAACCTGCTTATTGGAAACAGTCAGGGGCATGGAACAAGACTGCCGGGGTTCAACCAGCAGCTCCGATGGCGCCAGCTCTGATTTTGGACGACCTCTCTACCTTGGGACCCTCACATGTAAATAGGGATAATGATAGCAATACCACATCAGAGTGCCATTAAACTGAAGTGAAATGACACATGCAAAGCATTCAGAACAGAGCCTAGCAAGATAGTAAATGCTCAACAAATACTAGTCCTTGTTTATTGCCTTATTATTATGATTATGTCATGGCCTAGAGCAGTCTTAGACGACTTCCCTGTTTTCTCAGGGAAGGAGGGTGACCGCCAAGATGCCTGGCTGACGTTATTGCGCCCAGATCTCACAAACTACCTGCTGGAGGTCCTTCTGTGACACCACCCCCCAGACCCAGTTCCGGTGAAGCCTTCAGCCAGTTCGAGCTTTCAGCGGCAAGTGGTACAAATTCTGATTCGAACTAGTTTAAAGAACAGGAGATTTACCATTTCATGTAACAGAGCAACCAGAAGTAGGACAGAGGCTAGCTGGGTTAATCCACAGGCTCAGGGGTGCTATCAAGGTTCTTCTTATTAAAAGGCTCACTATTCTGTTTGTGAATGAATGCAGTAAGTGTTCAAGATCTTTTAAAAAACACTTTGTGATACAGCAACTTGAAACACTCTGGTTCAATTTATTTTGAGTCTTTGTCTTTGTAATGACCATCACCGTAAAAGAGACCTCAGCAAATGACAGAACTGTGTCAGCTGCCGCACCCGGTCGCATTTCACTCTCATCCATCATCTGTGCAATTGAATTAACATTTAGCTGACGAATTTCCATCTTTCCTGATGTTAAACAGTTGTTCTTGCAAAATAATTAGGTTATGTTTTTATTTTATAATGTTTTTCTTTGTCCCGGAGCTCATGTTTTCATAATTTTAACAAACTGATTCAAAATTCTCTTTATCTGAAAGATTCTCCAAAAAAATATTTTTTTTATTATGTAGGTAGAGTTTTTAATAAGTGACATGTTTCCATCATTTTTAGCACCTTATGATGGATACATTTCCAGATAACCATTTTCAAAATGCTTCCTCCCTCACGTACATGTTATTTTGAAAAGCTGTTTCTAAGTAGAAAAACTAGCTGGGCATTGTGGCAGGTCTGTGTAACCTCAGCTTCTTGGGAGGCTGAGGCAAGAGGATGGTGCGAACCCAGGAGTTGGAGGTTGCTATACTACGGCACTCTACCCAGGACTATAGAGTGAGACTCTGTATCAAAAAAAAAATTTTTTTTAAAGCAAAAAAGCCCTGTTTCTCCCTCCCTTATTGTTAAAATGTCCACTATAACGTAATAGGACAGATTGTTTTTGTCTGAAATATTCTCTGAGGTTACACACTTTTGATAGATAGCTTCTTACAGAAAAGATCAGTGAATCTAGAACCCTACACATCTTTCTGTCCCCCTCAAAATTACAAATTGTCCTTAAATTGCCTACTTCTCCCATGTACAAAAAATGAAAATATTCTGTTTGAGGCATCATTTTTATAAAACCAACCACACTGGCCAGGGTGCCCACACGGTAATAAACAAAGCCATTTGCTGAAATTGAGCCAGAACAGAAGGCAACTGACACTCCCTGCGCTAAAGAGCTCACCTTTACCCCTGGAATTCCTAGAGAACCTTCTGGGATTCAGGATGGCCTGAAACAGGACAGAGGGAGGCACAGTGCCAATCTATTTATTAAATAGTTGGCAAATCTTTTCTTAAATTTCAAGATTTAAAAAATAAAAGACCCAACCTATAATCCTTTTATGCCTCACCCAAGGGATCATGTTGCACATTTCATTTTGGACACTAAGAGAGAGGGAGCTTCCATGGGATAAATGGGGAGAGGCCTGCCCGGTATTCAACAGCCCCAGACCTCCCTGCTGGGGAGGACTCTGAGGGCAGGGCTGCCCCTCCTCCCTTTGAGGGGACTAATAGCTTTTCCTTCTAATCAGTAAGAAAGCCTGGGCTTCCAAGCTCTTCAGCCTCAGCTCCCTGTACCATCTCCTAAATGGGGCCCGGGACACCTTATCCCCTGTCCTGGCCCTCTGCCTCTAGCTGGAAGTGAGCCCTTTGTGCTCTGCAAATGAGGAGAGATTGAGGGGCACCAGTCGAGGGGGTGTTATCTCTGGGAGGCTCCTGATGCACCCCTCACAGGCAGGGCTGCTACTATGGACTGGAGTGGGGAACGGACCCCCAGCCACTGTGGGTGCTGGTGAAAAGCAAAGCCCTACGGGGTCCCAGTCCTGAACCTGGAGTCTTCCTGGGAGGCAGGGCCTGGTGGCAAAGGGCCCTCCCTGCTCCGCCCAGCTTTACAGAGCCTAGAGTTTGGAAAATCCTCTGTAAATATTTGTCGATTTAGGTGAATGGAGCTGAAATCTCATTTCCTGATTCCTCGTTCTGGTAAGGTTGGAAATGCAGACTGGGTGGGGTGAGCTCCTGACTCGCTGGGAATTAGGGTGGGAGGGATGCAAAGCCAGAAGGAGCAGCTCAGCCTCAAGGGACCGGCTCTGATCCTGGGAAAACTTTGGCCTTTCCCATCCTTCCACTACTTGTCTGGGGGTCCCCAACCCAGATGAAGGTCCCAATTGCCCAGGATTGAGGGATGTAGCAGGAGGGAGAGGCAGGGACAAGAGTAAAAGGGACAGCCACAGGCTTTCACAGGAGACCCTTCCTGCTCTGCCCTCACCCTGACACCATGTGCCAGGACGTAGCGCCTCCACTATGTGTGTGTGCCCGCACACGCTTGCAAGGGTGTGACCCGCAGAAGCTGCCTTTCCCTTAGACAGGGCCTTAGTCCCAAATTTTATTCCTTTTTTCCCACGGAAGCTTAAGAGATAGTTCTGCCCTCCCAGCCTGGTTCTTGGGAGAGGTGGCCTCTCTGGGCGTGTGGCTCCCACATGCAGAAGCATTACCTGCCGTCCACGTGACGCCTATGCTCACAGACCCGCCTATGTGTGTACTAGCAGGCCTGGCACACATGTCTCACCATGTGCAGACACACAAGCACACACTTGCCTGTACTCAATCAGCCCTCCCAGCATGAACACCCGGGTTGCACCCTCGGAGATGGTCAGTAGCCCCCAAATTCACGCCGTCCCTCTGGCATAGAGAACCAGCCCATTTTCCATTCGGGGGGGACATGAAGCAGACGGTCCCCCAGGCTGTGTGCTTCTCCAAGGCCGTGTCCTCCACAGTGAGCCACATACAGCTGTTCCCATGACACAGGCTCCCTTTGTGCTGCCAGGCCCAGGGGGACAATGGGGGCCTGTTTCCTCCCCAGAGCTCGACACTACCCTTCTCCCCACAACACCGCCTGGCAGCCTGGGCTTGGGAGCCCAGCCACATGTTTCAGAGGGTTAGGGGAAGTCCCCGGAGGCCATGCTCTTCGTGAGGAGATCTAGGGAACCCCAGTTTGAAGGGAGGGAGATGTGACTCCCGCCTTCAGAAGGAGACTCTGAGGGACCTGGTGGCCCCCTCTGCTGTTTGGGTGGGGAGGTGAGAATCAGAATTTGCCCTTGTCCTGCCTCTCAGACATCCAGTCAAGCCAAGACCTGAGTCCTCTGAGGGAATGGCTGGGCCCACAGCCGGGAAGATGTCACCTGCCCAGGCTGCCCTGTCTCCTACTGGACCTCCCCCATCTGAGGTGGGCACAGGCCCTTCCAACGCCTTTGAAGACAGTTTTGATTTCTTGTCAAGACACGACAACTCTGGGAATCTGAGTTTTGGGGATGTGGAAGCTGCAACCTGTTGATCACTTGACCCCCTCAAATGCCCCGTGACCAAAACCATGCCCTCAATTTTGACATTTCACTACTTTTTTGGCATCTGACTCTACCTCCCTCCTGCAACGTGTTCATTCACTGGTCTCTCAGTCACTATTGGCGGAGGACTTAGGTACGAGGCATGGCTCTGGGCAGGGCCTACTAGACTTTTCTCATATTATTCTCTGTGACACCTTTACATAAGTCTTAAGTTCCAGCACATTGATTTTTTTGCTTTTTCCCAAATACACTGCTTTTCCTTTCTCTGTGCTTTTTGCTCATTTGCATACTAATGAATGCAATAAACATTTATTGAGCATAGCATTGCCAGGTAAAATAAATGCAGTATTTTTATTTGGTATTATTATTTCATTATTATTACTCATTATTTATCTGAAATTCAAGTTTAACCGGACATTCTGTATTCTTACTTGCGGAATTTGGTAACACTACTTCAGCACCTACTGTAAGCTGTGCCCTAGAGATAGAAGGATGGCAGACCAAGACTCCTTGGTGAGCTCTCAGTTTAGTACGAAGATCCTACCACAGACAAGTAAAGAGATCCCTACCCCACAGAAGGGTGGGGGCTCTAAATGGGAAATTGATGGTACCACTAGTGCTCAGGAAAAGGGACCCAACCTGGTTTTAGAAGATCAGAGAAGGCTTCCTGAAGGAAGTTAACTTGAGTTAATTCTTAAAACTTGAGTGGGGAGACAGCCACAGTAAGTACTGGAATGGGGGGGACAGACACAATTCTGTGCATTGACTCAGGGAGCCTCACCCTTCAACTGCTGTCTGCTGGGTGGGGACAACTGGCACAGGACTGAGGGTGTTTAGAGCAGCAGCAGTCAAGGCCAACACACAAGTTTGGGCAGATAGAACCAAAAGAAACAGAACCTGTGTGGGTAGTCTCTGCTTTCTTTAAAAGACGGAGGCAAAGAAGGACCCATGATTGGAGGTTGAGTGCTTAGTGCTCAGGAGGAGGAGAAGCAGGTATCACTTGACCTTACGCTGGGGCCTCAATACCCTGCCTTCTACTAGATAGATTCCAGCAGGCTGGACCCAGACAGCTAATCCGTGGCTGGAAGTTAGGGAGGGGGCTATGGCCAGGTGTGCCTGTGTGAGCACTGCCCACAGATGTACGTGAGCACTGCTTTGTGGAGGGGCTGGGTGTTCACGTGCACAGCATTTGTTATTCCCTCATTGGTCTGAGTTTGCAAAATGAGGGTAGCAGTGAATGTAATGAACACAGGCACCAGCATTAGAGAGACCAAACTTTGAATCCTGACTTTATCACTTATTAGCTAGAGAACCTTCACTGTGTCACTTAACCTTTCAAGCCATATCCATTTGTTAGCATGTTTGATTTAAGGTAAGGCTAGGGAAAAGTTTCTCCATTTTACAAAGAGGGAACAAAGGCTCAGAGAGGTTAACGGGCATATCGGCTGCATAAAGATTTATTTTTCTTCCCCTCCAAACACCACACCTACTATTCACTCAGCAATCGTTACATGAATAAAAATATATAATGTGAACAATATACTGTATACACATATATACAGTTGTATATATATATATATATATATGAAACAACATCTAATAAGTAATGTGAACCTACCAGTTAAGATTTTCAAAGTATTCATAACTAAGACATGGAAGATAATATTCTTTTTTACACTAGTGTGCTTTTGCTGTAATTACATCTTCCTCCTAAACTAAAACATGTAATGACTTGTATTCACCAGCGGTTGAGATTTAAATAAATATAAACACACTGGGCACAGGCAGTTATTTCCATCTTAAGATTCCACTGATATTAATGATTACAGATGCTAACTAACTCCTTTCTTACTCTGATTTAAGAATATCTCCAGGAATTGTTCTCAGAGCTCCTGGGGAGAAATGGCCATTTGAAGTTCTTATTACGCTATCAGTGACATATAATTGTCCCAGAAAGAGCACTGTATCTATGAGTTCCTTTTACTAATCCCAGGAAAAGCCTTAAATCCTTGCATGCTATATTCTCTTGTCTCTGTTTTGCCCACCAAAGAAGGCCTCTATGGACTGAATGTTTGTGCTGCTCCAAAATTCAGGTCAAACCCCCAACCTTCAATGTAGCTATATTTGGAAATGGGGCCTCTAAGGAAGTAATTAAGGTTAAATGAGGCCATTAGTGTGGGTCCTAGTCCAATAGGACTGATGTTCTTATACGAACAGGAAGAGACATGAGAGATCTCTCTCTCCCATACCACACACAGAGGAAAGGCCATGTGAGGATATAGCTAGAAGGTGGCTGTCTGTAAGCCAGGAGAAGAGCCCTCACCAGGAACCAAATCAGCCAATACCTGGATTTTGGACTTCCCAGCCTCCAGAACTGTGAACAATAAATGTCTATTGTTTAAGCCACTTGGTCTGTGGTGTTTTGTTACGGTAGCCTAAGCAGACTAACACAACCCCTCTCTTCTGTGCCTTCTTTGCCCAGGGCAGCTTTGTTGCAGACCCACAACAGCTGATGACATTTTTACACAGGACAGGAGCTCACCCCATGACCCCTTCCAGTTAGTGGATTCCCCAGCAACCAACATTCCACAACATCCATCCCTTTGTGAATGTTTAATATTCATTGAATGGGCTTTTTACTTGCTGCTTTAGGGGCAGCAGATTCTACAAACTGACATTTTCTAGGGATTTTCCATTCTTAAAGTGATCTGCCCAGTTCTTTTCTTTAGTATCTGTATTTTAGAGAAGTAGAGCTTTTGAGAAGGGATGGCAGTTGCATCTGTATCTGTGGAGTGCTCGTTGTGCATGCCAGCCCCTCATAGTGTGTGGGGTGGGGGTGGAGATTGTGGAGGACCCCACCCCCACCTCCACTGCAGGTTGGGCTCCTTGGGCTGCTGTTCCTTTCTTTGTACAAGATCTTCCTCCCCCAGAGCTGCCTTCTTTCTCCCCACCAACTAGTCCAATCCTAGCCCACCACCTGGGGCTTGGATCTGGCCCACATTTTCCACATTTTGCCTCCCACCTTGGCTAGTCAGCCACCTGCAGCTTAGCAAGGGACCATTATGTGCCAACGTGCTAGGCACGGTGCTCAGTGTCTGCCTGCCTTCTCTCTTGTGATCCTCAATATTAACTGCCTCGGGCAGTTTTTCTCATCATCCTCACTTTATAGGTTGTGGCTCATTGAGACAAAGCTCCGCACCCAGAATCTGCCAGTGGAGGAAGGAGCCTCCTGGTAATACTCCATTGCTCCCTCAGTGCCTGGCCTGAACGTCTACCCCAGAGCCCTCTCCCCTGCCCCTCTGTCTCACTTAACCTGTATCCTCCTCTATTTCCAGGTGTATTTCACTAAAAGGTCAGCAACTTGAATCCCCCCAACACCTACAACAGAGCCCACTCATGGTAGGCTTCCAGTTATATTTAGGTGAGGAAATAAACTGTTTTCAACCTAGACTTCAAGTCCTCGGAAGCAGCAGGTGTATACCTGGTGTCTCACCCCCTCCCCAAAGCACTCAGCACAGGATGGGTGCCATGGGACCCCCTCCCCCAGTCAGTAGATAGATACCCCTGACCGTCCCACCCCTGCCTCTAACTGCTCCTTGTGAAACCCCAGCTGGGCCAGACCAGCACCCTTGACCCCGACCACTGCTTCCGGAACTGACTTTTGCCATGATTGTTAACATTTTTTTCCTTTTTTTTTTTTTTTCTCTGAATCAACATTAGCTGTGTTAGCTCCCTTCCCTCTACCTGATAAGGATGGGGTAACAGCATCTGTACGATCTTGGGGTGTGCTTTTCTTGCCTCGTCAGAACGGCAGCTCCTATCTGGCTGGTGACGGGCTGGGAGCCAGACCCCAACAATGGAGGCCTTGTGAGCTGGCCCTGGGGGTGTGCTGGGAGCCCGCAGTTCAGCACACACGCAACCCTTCCTGGTGCCACCTTCTTATCACCTGCCACAGAGCCCTTGCCAGTGCTGGGCTGTAACCCAGCCCCCTGTAATTGCATGTCCCAGATAGAGCATTCCTGGGCTTGGGCCATGGTTAAACATTGACTTGGGGTGCTGAGGGAAGTCACTCCAGACTCCTGCCAAAGGGCCTCTGTTTGGGTGTCCACTACTGTCCTCCTGATGGTCTTGGAGTGACTGAGAGAACCACGGCACAAAGCAAGGGGTGGCAGCACCCCCTCCTTTGAGTCAGCACTTTGGAGGAGCCCCGCCTTCTCAAAAAGAATGATTTCTTTTCTCCTGCTCACCCACAGCCCAGCCCCTGCGCCCCTCACTGCCTCTGGCCCTAAGTTTCTCAGCCCATCACCCTGCTTCTCCCTCTTGTCTTTCTCTCCTGCGCTCTGTCTCAGGCCCTCTCCCTCCTTAGGCCTGGCTGGTCTCTTCCCATCTTCCTCTCTCTCCTTGGGTCCTTTCCCACTCAGGGAAGGGAGTCTCTGATGTCTCTTCTGCAGCCCTCCGCTCCCTGCTCAGCTCTGACCTCCCTGGGAAATTAAAGGTGCAGAGGGGGAAGCGGAGGGTTGCAAGACCAGCGCCTCCGTCTAGTGGGGTGGGATCGCCAGCCACCTGGTGGCAGGGCTGTGCCCTCCTGTGCTTGTGCTGGGTGAGGGACTGGTCCTGCCCTCCCGGCCCCTCAGTAGGGTCAGATGGTTGGTTCTTCCTCCTGATATCAGCTGCACAGGGAGGCGGGGTGTTCTTCCTGAGGTCTCATGGGGAGGAGGGCAGGCACACCCTGGATCCTTGTCTCATGCCTTGAGGGGTCCTCTGCATTGGCCCATGGCTGCCTAGGAGAGGCTGCTGTGGCAGGGACTCTCTTGCCCACCCTCCACCCACCTCCAGCACGGACATCCTCCTCAGGCCTCCCAGCGCTACGTTGGCTCTCTGTGGTCTGCTTCCCTCAGGGAACAAGGGTCACATGGACAAGGGTGTTCACATGCCTGGGGCTCACCCCTAGGGAGGGTCCTGGCACTGGGGCTCCTTAGCAAGGGATTGACACCTTTGTAAAATCCTCCAAGAAAGAACCTTAAAGCTTTGAACCTTCACTGCAGGGACAACCCCCACTCTCCCAGTGCACACACTAGAGAGGTCCGTGTCCCTGGGTATTTATCTTCTGCCTGAGAAGTGGCAGGCTCAGCTCAGCTCCCAGCCATGGACAGAGAATCATGTGGGGGTGAAGGTGGGCTATGTTGAGGAGACATATGAGACCACACTGGAGTGACCCTACACACAGCCCCTTCAGCTGATGCCCTATTTCAGCACCCATTCAGACCTTTTGTGTGGAAGGTTAAGAGTCACAGGCAACAGGAAAGACCCAGGGACAGGCAGAAGGGGCCATGCCTTGCAGTGTCTGCAGTGAACCTGAGGAGCCAGGGCCAGAGAGCCAGAGAGGAGGAACTGGGTGGGGGTGCTGAGGTGCTCAGGCCTGCAGGGCAGTGTGGCTCTACAAGAGGCAAGGCCTCAGAGTCCAGCCACTCATCTAACTCGTGGGTTGGAACAGGGCTGGCCTCACAGCCAGGTCTTCTGTGTGTACAACAGGCGGTCCCACTGAGAAACCATACTGCTTTCTAGGACACTTGTATGGAGTGTCTGGAGTCAGACTGTTCAGGTTCACATCTTGGCTCTACACTTAGAAGGTGGATTCTGGCAAGCCACTTTATTAACATCCCAGCATCTCAGTTTTCCCATCTGTAAAATGGGTATAATAAAAGTATGTGTTCACTAGGGTTTGAAACAAGAGTGCAAAGGAGAATGCAGAAGGAGTAACTGCTCCTAGAGCTTCAGAAATGGCAGGCAGTTCTTCTGATTATCACTGTGACTAGCAGCATTAGTAGGAGAGTTGTGTCATGATCACCTTGCTGAGAGGGCTCCTCTAACCTGCAACACTTTCTCTTCTTATCATCTTGGTCTTTCCAAGGTCTCTAAGAGCACTGACACTTTTGCAGCACCCCTCTAGCCTGCCTTGAGTTGTACTCCTGGTGCCCTACACTGGGATTACTTAGTGTAGGCCCTAGACCACCCCATTCACACCCTGCACCAATCCTCATTGTTCCTGAATGAACTCAGGATGAATCTTTCTCCCCAAATGCACAGTTTGCTCCATAGAAAGAGTTTCTCTCTCTTTGGTGCCTCTAGTGTAGGTCTGGAGAATTAGGCTGCTCCATGGGGAAAGGGAGAGGCTTGGTGTATTAAGTATCTATTGCTGTGTAATAAATTTCTTCAAAATTTAACAGCTTAAAGCAATGATAAGCATGGATTATCTTGCATTGTTTCTGGGGTTCAGGAATTTGGAAAAAGCTTAGCTAGTGGTTCTGCTCAGGGTCTGTCACAAGGTTGTAGTCAAGATGCCAGTGGGGGCTGCAGTTATCTGAAGGCTTGCCTGGGGCTGGAGGATCTGTTTCCAAGATGGCACATGCACATGCTTGCCATTGGTGCTGGTTGTTGGCAGAAGGCCTCTGTTTCTGGACAACGGACTTTTCCCTAGGACTGCTTGAGCATCCTCATGACATGGCAGCTGGCTTCTCCCTGAACTAGTAGATGGAAAAAGCAAGGCAGAAGCTACAATGTCTTTTCTCATGACCGTGGCTTGGAAGTCATACATGGCCATTTCCACAACATCTTATTGTTTAGACAGGGTAGTCCTAGTCAAGGTGGGAAGGAACTATACAAGGGCATGAATGAATACCAATAGACATGGCTCATGGGGACATTTTGGAAACCGGCTGTCACATCAGGAAAAGAACGTTGAAGAAAAATGAAAAGAAATAAAACTTCGGTTCTAGAAGATGAAAACTTAAGGGTGCTTGTGGTCAGGCGGACATGGAGGCAAGCATCTGCCACCCTAAGCAGCACACAGACGTGGCTGTGATAGCTTCCCACATGGCCCTATGCCTGCCAGCCCCACCACTGGCCAGTGACAGATTTGGAACTAATTATGTAGAATTACATTTGATGGGGACATGGGGAATTGTTACCAGCTGGGCAGTGGGCCAAATGTGGAGACAGCCCCATCATTGTGGGTTTCAGCTGGAGGGAGGGGAAGGTGAGCCTGACCCATGGAGGTCTCCTAGCAAGGCTCCCAGACAGCCCTCTCCCAAGGGGTGGGGGTGGAGAGCAAAGCCGGGCAGTGGTTGCACCATCCACTCATTTATTCATTCATGTATTCCTTCATTCTCCAAGAAGTTACTGAGTGCCTGCTGCGTGTCAGGTTTTATTAGCAAGAACAGAAATGAACACAAAACATGTTGGGGTACCTGCTGTGACATGTTGGGGTACCTGCTGGTCTGTGTCTCTGGGTCACGTGCTGCATGTTCAAAGGGGAGCTCACCTCCTTACTCTTAAGGGAAAGCAGGTGCTTCCATGCACAATAGGGGTGCTGTAGGCAGAGGGAGAGAGTAGAAAGAGCTACCTACAAGCATGGTATGCCCCATGGCTTGCCCCAACCCTGGTATGCTGGATATGGAGGGTGAGCTGGATGCAGAAGCTATGCCCAGCAGGGCACCTTAGCTCCTGTGATCCCATCAGGCCCCCTCATCCTGCTTCCTGGATCCTCTGGAGTATGGCCCCCTGTCAGCATCTTGTATCACTGCTGTCATGTCCCCATTGTATAGCCACTGAAGAACCAAAACTAAACTCCAGCAGAACCTGTGGGAGCTATGTAATTGTCTTCCCCCTCCCCCATCACCTGGAGGGGTATTTCCTCAGGGAGGGTGCCTCCTCTGACCCTTCCCTGGCAGGACGCTGGCTGTCCCAAGAGGACAGTCCCTCCCTTCCCTCTCTGAAGCCTAGAGTGACCCTCCCACCCATCCCAAGAACACTACCTTGGCTTCACCAAGCCCCTAGGGCTGTGTTCCCATCTGCGGCTGGAATTTGGTGTGTGACTGATGAGACCCCTGCTTTCCCAAAGCTTCCAGTTTAGGGGCAGAAACAGGTGCTGAATGAGTTTCCAGGTGGCGAATGAAGGGATAAGTGACAGGTGACTGCTAATTTGGGGCTCACCCAGTGGAAAATAGGAATTGGATTCTTTGCCCTAGAGCTCATTTGCTCCAGGTGCACCGCTAGTCCATTGTGTTTTGTGTGATCTCATTTGTATGTTTCATAAACATACCTGTGGCCGCTGTAAAAACCGGCAACAAGAGTGTGAATGTGGGGAAACAGGAAGGAGACGATTGGAATAGAAAAGAGGTGATGGGAGTTTGGTGAGGTGCTAGTGATGGAGAATAGGTGACTGATACAAGAGCTCTGGTGGTAAGATCTGCAGGTAAATGCTGGGATACTGGGTGGAGACAGATGCAAACCTCAGGCTGACTCCTAGGTTTCTGGCCAGAGCAGCTGGGTAGATAGAAAAAAGTATCATTTTCCATGTGAGATGAGCGGAGACAGCACATATCTGAGGCTGGGCTGGGGGAGGGGATGGGGGTGGAGGAAACCAAGAGTTCGTTGTAAAGCTACTAAGTTTGAGATGCCCTAGAGGCAGCCCAATGTCCGCATCCCTCTCCCTCCTTTTTAGTAATAGGACCCGCACTTTCCTCCAGGGCTCTGCCCATCCCCCTCTGCAAGTGTTCCTGTCAATTACACAGCCCAGTCTACAGCGCACAGCTGGGCAGGGCTCACCTACGCAGTCAGAGAACGCAGCCCCAAACACAGAGATTCAGCCTGGAGTGGACACAGAGCCACTTGAGGGACGTTGAAAGAGAAGATTTCACTCTTCTCTTGAGTTTGTGAGCTGTAAGGAAATATAAGCCTGGAGCATCCATGGGGAGTTTGTGACTCCTCACCTGGAGGAGTGAGACAGCCAGAGAATGAAATCCACTGGGAAGAAAGCAGAGTCAGGAGTCTGATGCTATCATGTGAGCACATGGATCCATCCATGCCTGAAGCTAGAGCCACTCTTTGATCACTACATGAATAAATAAAATCTTTCAATTTCCCCAAGAGCCAGTTTGGGTACTTTGACATGCACGTGAAAGAGATGATCCAATATACTTAACACAGCGTTCAAGAGGTGATGTCAGGGCTGAGCGCCGTGGCTAAGGCCTGTAATCCTAACACTCTGGGAGGAAGAGGCGGGTGGATTGCCTGAGCTCACAGGTTCAAGATCAGCCTGAGCAAGAGCAAGACCCTGTCTCAAAAAAAAAAAAATAACTGGACGTTGTGGCAGGTGCCTGTAGTCCCAGCTACTCGGGAGGCTGAGGCAAGAGAATCACTTAAGCCTAAGAGTTTGAGGTTGCTATGAGCTGTGATGCCACAGCACTCTACCGAGGGAGACAAGTGAGACTCTGTCGCTACAAAAAAAAAAAAAAAGAGGTGATGTCAGGTGGATAGTCTGGGGCAAAGGCAGGCACAGAAGTGGAGGAAGCCAGGTACTGAGAAGGAACAGACAGCTGGGGCAATGGCTGGAGTGAACACAGGATCAAGGACCGCAATATTTACTTTTGCTTTTTTCTCACATTTTAGCTGAGCACATGGCCCTTCCAGGTCAGTGTGACCACATGACTAACTATGGCTAATGAGATGTGAGTAGAAGTGTAGTGGGGCTTCCCATCTCCCAGATGGCTAAACCCCATGGTGAGAACCATGGGAGTCCTCGTGGACACTGTCATCAACTCCCTGACACCCTCTTCAAAATAAGCATTCCTTCCCCCACTGCCAACCTGAGCTGAGTCTTTCTCCAGAAACTACTTTGCCCAAAGTTACACCTCCTCCTTGGAGGTACCAAATAAATGGGGCCAGCGTCTAGTTCAGTCCATTTCCTAGCCTTCACTGAGACAACTTTGGAGACCACCCCAGCTGCAACATTCACGTGGCATATTGTGTTGTGCCTGTGTCACAACAGCTCCCCTCTTCGCCTGGTCTTGTTTCCATCACTCCCTTCCATGAGGCTTCATCCCAGGAGCACGCCCAACAAAACACCTGTGGCAAATGTCTGTCTCTGAGGCTCTTTCCTGAGAAACTCAACCTAGGACAGAAGCTGGTCCTTCCTAGACTGCGTGATGGAACAAGCACATTGAGAATAAGGAAGTAATAAGATTGAAAAAGCCTGAGTCCTCCCAAACCACTAAACCACTGTATCAGTCCTAAACCATCAACTTATGGGACCGAAAAACAAGCTTCTATTGTGTTTAAGCCAATGTAGTTTGAGGTCTTTTTGCGACAGCAGTCTAAACCATATTCTAAGTAACATAGAATTTGATATCTAGAAGTAGAGTGTTGCTATGGCAAAATTTTAAATACGAGGCATTGGGGATATTTACAGACGGCAAGAAGATATTTCAGGTCGGAAAGCTGGTGACCCATATTATGCAAAACATTTGGTAACACTATCTCTTGTGGATATCTTGGAAGCCAGTTCACATGCCTACTGAGCTTCTAGTTCTAAGGGAAGTGGTTAGAAAAGGTCCAAATGTTGGTGGGTATTGGCTTCTGTCCACACTGAACAAGGCTCTGTAAGTTGGAGAAACTTAGAACTGCATGCAGAGGTGAAAGTGAATGCAGCTTTGCTGATGAAGACTAACTCTGCCTACAGCCAGCAACCTAAGTTGACTGAGAATCCAGTATTTGGAGCTTTGACACTTTGAGAAAGTCAACTACCTTTGGGTCCAAAGTGAAGCAGTGGTATGAAGTGGCCCCCAAGAGGCAGCCTTACCAGGAGAAAAAGACTGTGGCCCTAAGCCTTCCCCAGCCAGCTACACATAAGAATCTCTGATGGACCATGGAGTCAGCCCAGCAGCCAAGATCAGATTAGGGATATTCCTTTTTTACTCAGGCCTACTATGGCAGATAAACTCTGGAACAACTATCATGACATCAAAGAGGGTGAGACGGATAGAATACAGAGTATAGAGATAAACAAAGCGCTAAATAATTTCATATACATGTCTTCAGGCTCAAGAGCTATGTCAAGAGCAGCTTTTTGGCTGAATTACTTGCTTTTAGAACAGACTGGAAGCAAGTATAAGAATTATACTGTACTAGGTTATTTTTTAAAATAACTATGTTGAGATATAGTTCATACACAATAAAGTTCACCCTTTAAAACGGTACAATTTGTTGGTTTTTAGTGTATTCATGGAGTTGTGCAACCATCACCAGTATCTGGTTCCAGAAGGTTTTCATCACCACAAGAAGAAGCCTTGTACCCAGTAGCAGTCATTGCCCATTCACCTACCCCCATTCCTCAAGCCCCTGGCAACCACTAGTCTTCTTTCTGTCTGTATTGATTTGCCTACTCTGGACATTTCAAATGAATGAAGTCAGACAATGTGTGGTATTTTGTGACTGGCTCCTTTCCCTTAGTGTAATGTTTTCAGGGTTTATCCACATCATATTATGGATGTATCAGTATCTCATTTCTTTTTATGGCTGAATAATATTCCTTGCATAGGTAGATATCACATTTTGTTTATCTGTTCATTAGCTGATGGATATGTGAGTTGTTTTCACTTTTTGGCTACTATAAAAAATGTTGCTATGAACATGTACAAGTTTTTATGTGGATATATGTTTTCACTCTTTTTTTTTTAGAGACAGAGTCTCACTTTGTCACCTTTGTAGAGTGTTGTGGCATCACAGCTCACAGCAACCTCCAGCTCTTGGGCTTAGGTGATACTCTTGCCTCAGCACCCTGAGTAGCTGGGACTACAGGCGCCAACCACAACGCCCGGCTATTTTTTTGTTGCAATTTGGCCGAGGTTGGGTTTGAACCTGCTGCCCTCAGTATATGGGGCTGGTGCCCTACTCATTGAGCCACAGGCGCCGCCCCGTTTTCACTCTTTCGGATATATATATATACACACACACACACTTAGGAATGGAATTGCAGGGTCATAAGATAATTTTATGTTTATCTTGAGGATCTGCCAAACTGTTTTTCAAAATGGCTGCACCACTTTACATTTTATCCAGCAATCTTTCCCCACTCTGTCCAACCTTTCTATGATTTGCCTTTTTTTATTACAACCAAGTGGGTATGGAGTGATATCTCATTGTGGGTATTGTTTGTTTGGTGGGAGGTTTGAGACAGTCTCTCTCTGTCACCCTGGTTAGTGCAGTGGCATCTTCATAGCTCACTGTAACCTCAGACTTCTAGAATCAGGAGATTCTCCTGCCTCATCCTCCCAAGTAACTGGGACTACAGGTACCCACCACCACACCCAGATAATTTTTCTATTTTTGCAGAGATGGGGGTCTCCCTCTTGCTCAGGCTGGTCTCCAAGTCCTGACTTCTAGTAACTCTCCTACCTCATTCTGGCAGAGTCCTAGGATTCAGGCACAAGCCACCCCACCCAGCCTGTAATAAGTTTTGATATAGGAAAGTATGAATCTTCCTACTTGATTCTTCCTTTTCAGGATTATTTTCGCAATTCTGGGTCCTTTGTAGTTCCATATGACTTTTAGGTTAGCACCAGCTTTAAATTTCTTTTAAAAAGGCTGCTGGATTTTTTTTTTTTTTTTTTTTTGAGACAGAATCTCATTCCATGCTCTGGGTAGAGTGCTGTGGCATCATAGCTCAGAACAACCTTAAACTCGTGGGGTCAAGTGATCCTCTTGTCTCAACCTCCTGAGTAGCTGGAGTTGTGTGCACCATAACACTTGGTTAGTCTTTAGTCTTTTTTTCTATTTTTGGTCTTACCTTTGCTCAGGCTGGTCTCAAACTTCTGAGCTCAAGCAATCCACCCGCCTTTTCTTCCCAGAGTGCTAGGATTACAGGTGTGAGCCACGAAGCCCAGCTAGACAGCTAGATTTTCATAGGGATTACGAATCTGTAGTTCATTTTCAGGCATATTGCCATTTTTACAATGTCTTCCAATCCATGAACACAGGTGTCCTTCCATTTACTTAGGTTTTCTTTAACTCCTTTTAATGCAGGTTTGCAGTTTGCAATATGCAAGTATTGAACTGCTTTCGTTACGTTTACTCCTAAGTATTTTCTTTTTTCAATATAATTGTAAATAAAATTGTTTCTTTAATTTTTGTGTGATTATACTAAGTGTTTGAGGGCAATTAATTGATGAAAGTCTGTAAGCACAGAATTGCTTAATTCCTAAAGCAAGGCCGAAGCTGCCATACCTGCACCAGCAGGAAACAGGCAGCTAATGCTGGACGCTAAACCCCCTAGAAGGGCATATTTTCCAGAGGCCTCTTCAGATGTGCCCTGGAGGACAACAGATTAGGAAGAACTCACCAGAAGGCAGAACCAGGGGCCACAAAGAATGATGGATAAAGGAAATACACCCCCCGCATTGGTCCCTAGGGACTTAGTTCCTTGGAGGGCAAGGAACCTTTGGAATTCTTGCCAGTGGGATCTGCAGACTGCTCTGTTCCTGTTCCATTCTTCCTTTTTCAAATGGCAATTTTAATTTTTGTCATCCTGTTCCTATCCTCTGTTGTATATTGCTTGTGTATTGTTGGCTGGTGGAGGGGGACAAATAGGTGACTTGGAGTTTAGTTTATATGTCACTGGACCATTATCTGAACTTCGTATAAAGATCAGACCATCACCAAGAAGGCCTGGACTTTGAGCTGCTTGCAGTAATGGATAGGACCTTGTGGGCTTCAGGCTTGGGAAAGGTATTAGCATGTTCCATGCGTAGAAAGAGAGTGGGCATTTATTTGGGTGGGCAAAGGTTCAGTCTGTGGCAGAGATCACTAGCTTTTCCTCAATATCCACTCTCTTCTTGCTCCAAAATGGTGGAATATTTACCTGGACAGATTTATCTGCCAGTTAAAGACTCTACTTCCTCACTTCCCTTGCAACTGGGTGTATCTTATGACCAAGTCTGAGTGATGGATACGATGTATGCAACTTCCAGGCCAGGCCCTTCACCGGACGCTGACACATCTTCTTCCTCTTTTTCCTTTTCCTCTGGCCAGAAGATGGAAGTGCTGCCCTTGGCTGGCACAGAGGGAAGCCACAAGTTAAGGGTGGCAGAGCAGTAGGTAGACTCACCTGCTGCGTCACTTCTGTGCTGTCCTAGAATTCTCACGCAGGGGTTAATCTTCTACTTATTTGGAACACTGTGTTTGCGGAGCTCTTCATCCTAGCAGCCTAACTTTCATCCTAACTAATCAAAGTTAGTTTGTTTTTCAGATGGGCAAGACTAGCACAGGAGTCCAACTTTTTTTCTTCCGTTCCATAAACTGGAAGAAGTGTTGCCTTGGGTTACACTTTAAATACACAAACAATAATGAAAGCTAATGAAGCAAAAGAAAAGGTCGAGGCATATCTTTTCCTGATATCCAACACCACAGATAAACAGAGCAGTCCTCAAATAATCAGCACGTGGCCCACAGGCCACAGGTTGGACAACCCTGGTAGAGCGTGTTTATGTGCTAATGGAAACGAACCAGGACAGAGGGAGAGCTTGAGGAGAAAAGAGAGCAAGGGGACAGCCAAGGGCACAACGTCCTTGAGAAGACGAGAACAGATGGGAACTTTGACGGAAGAAACTGGGACCCTTCTTCCATGGAGGTGGGAAGAATAAGGAAAGATGAGTGTGATCAGCAGGGAGAGTGCTCTCCATGGTGGGACGATGAGGGAGGGTCAGTATATTTGCAAGAGAGTGATATAATGATAACTCACAGAATCCTTATTTTATTAGACCCCCTCCCCCAAATTGGTTCCCAGACACACTCCTTATTGATCTATGCATGGTTTCCTATTATTTAATTAGTTATTTGGGGTCTTTAATGATGTAATAGATACCTACAAAACCACCATCCAAACAAAAGCCTTGACAATGAACCACGTCTCCCACATGGTTTCTCCTCCCCTCCTCCCCTCCCCCGTCTCCTTCCACTCAACCTGGCCTCTATCCTGAATTCCATGCACAACAGCCTTCCTTTCCTTTTCATATAATTTTATTGCACCTATATATTAGATTTTCCCAAAATGTATGTGTATATATATGTATATTTGTATTAGTTGTTTTTAACCTCATTAAAAAAGTATCAGTCTATATAAAATCTTTTAGGATTTACTATGGTCAGGGAAGAGCAGATGAGACAAGAAGCATATTATATAATCTCCTGGGACGTACGATTTTCGCTTAACTGTACTTCGCTAAGATTCATCCATATCATTTGAAGTTGCTGTGGCTTGTGTGTTGGAGCTGCCTGTAGATAATCCACACTATCACAGTGCTTTTATTTGTGAGCCATGAAATCTCCACCAGGAAAGGAGAGAAGTAAATGCAGAAGGGTTAATGGATGGAGAAGAACTAAAGGGACAAATGACTGGGGAGTTCCGTGAGGCCACAGAGCTGCTGCCGGGTCGTCATTTGGGTCATCAGGGAGCAGAAAGGCTTGGAGGTGATGGATGGATAGTTGGAGATGAGAATTTCTGATTTCAGAAGTGGTGAGGCTTTTTGGTGACCATAATTTCTTATGGGATACAAATGGTATTGAATAGCTAAGGCCAGAATTTTTTTTTGAAATAGAGTCTCACTATGTTGCCCTGGGTAGAGTGCCATGATGTCACAGCTCACAGCAACCTCAACTCTTAGGCTTAAGTGATTCTCTTGCCTCAGCCTCCCAAGTAGCTGGGACTACAAGCGCCCGCCACAAAGCCTGGCTTTTTTTTTTTTTTTTTTTATTGTAGTTGTCATTTTTGTTTGGCAAACCCGGGCTGGATTTGAACCCACCAGCTCCAGTGTATGTGGCTGGTGCCCTAACCACTGAGCTACAGGCACCGAGAGGTGTGGTGGGGGAAAAGATGATGGGCCTAGAGCTGGAGTCTTCAGTGGGTGAGGGGCATGTCTAAGGGCTGGTAGGTGACAACGACAAGGAGGTGAGTAGCATCGCTGGAAGCAGGAGTGTCAGTGGTGCAGAGTTTTACAAATGAGTAGGAATAATGAGCTGGAAATGACATTGAGGAATAACCAGGACAAAACTCCACCTTTTAGCCCTGAGGTGCAGAGAATGTGAGAATCAACGGCCACTGCTGGAGAGCACTGCAGGGTGGTAGGGTGGGGTTCAAGCCCGGAGGAGGAGGAAACCTTCCAAAAAGAGACTGAAGATACAAGGGAGTAGCGGACAGTGGTGCAAGGGCTCCAGAGTGCATTGCTCAAGAGAAGCGGTGAAACAGAGCAGGCGAAGCAAGAAGCATATCAGGACTCAGCTGAGGCAGGCAAGAGAGCAGGGCTGTCGTGAGCAGGCAGGTGACATGAGGTCTTGTGGTCACCAAGCCCTGGCTACACCTTGCAAGCTGGGAGCCGCTGCATGTGTCTCAAGGTGGCCTGGGTGTGGGAGGGGTCACGTCTCAGCACCTTGCCCTCATGCTCCCATGTCACTAGCTCTGTTTGTCCCTTGGGCTTGATGTACCTCATGGGAAGGGGAACCACAAAGTCCCAGTGCTGGTCTCAGGGGAAACTAGCGTGAAGAACTGTCTAGGTTAGAGGTGGGAACAGAAACCGAGCCTGGGAACCCAGCATGCTGGGTTAGTGGTGCTAGTTGGCTCCCATGGCCTGGGCTAGCCCAAAATGCCCCTGAGCAGTCTTCTGACCTGAGTCTGAGAATAAAGACACCATCTTGGCTCTTAGGGAACCCCCATTTCCAGCCCAGCCTCCTCCAGGGCGGAGCTTTGGAGGTAAAGAAGAAGGAGTGAAGCCAGTCACTTGGGAGCCACGGAAGGCTCTAAGAGAAACGTGGGCCTGCCTGCAATTGTTCTGAAACACAATCAGCACAGAAAGAAAGGAAGAGCCCAGCCCAGCCTCAGCCTGTGCTTCTGTGGACCAGGGCAATGCTTCCTTCTGCACTTCCCCAGTTGGGCTCCACTCAATTATGCTTCCTTAATTATGAAAGCTTGAGGGAGGGGGGTCATTAGACATAAGGTCATTCCATCATTTTCAGTGCCTTATCTCCTACACTGGCCTCTAACATGACGCAGACACTGCCTGTCCCTCACCCTAGGACCCACCAAGCTGTTGCTCTCACGGCCTCTGGTCCTTTGTTTCCCCTCCTTCAGGACCACAGGCCATAGAGGATCTGGGTAGAAGCCGATGAATGGAACATTCCCAGGTGGCAAGAGAAGAGCAGTTTCTCTGGAGTCCTCGGTTGCTCAGCTCTCAGTAACTACAGGCTTCCACTTTCCCGTCTTGTGGGGAGATGGGCTGTTCACTGTGCTTGCCCTGACACTAATAAGAGGCGCACACTCCTGTCCTCAGGGGAGGGAGGAGCAATGGCTGTAAGTTTCTCTATGGCTCCAGCACCTAGGAGCCTGCAGCCTGATGAGAGAGCCACACCCTGCCCTCCATGGGAACTCCGGAGCTGAAACAAGGACAGCTCTAACCTACATGCAAGACGCTTTGAACACACCCTGTGAGATGGAGTCAGGACTTAGGGGGAAAAAATGAAATAACTTCTCAGGTTAAGGACAGCAGATCTGGATCTGTGATGTGTCTTCTCACAGTTTCAGCAAAGGGTGGGCTGGTCACAGGCGGGATTTTTCTGGGTTTTAGTGGAAATATACACAGGCAAGGAACACATTTTGTCTTTGTACATAAAGGAGTTTTCAGCCTACACCAGCGGGTTCCAAGAGATGCTTGGGTTAGTTGCAAGATTTACTACTTAGAGTATAGAACTTGGCTGAAATAACAGGAACCTAAAATAAAAGTGGCTCAAACAAGATAGATGTTTCTTTCCTCTTGTGTAATAATCCAGACATAAATAGTTTGGGGCCAAAATAGTTTCAGAGACTCAGTCTTCTAACTTGCTGCTGTGCCATCCCTGGGGTCCTGTCCTTGCCGAGGTGATCCATGATCCATCACATAGGCTTCCTGTCCACTCCAGGTGAAGGAAGGAGGGCCATGGAGGATGATTTCCTACTTTCAAGGGCACCATGTGGAAGTTACACACATAGCTTTTGCTCTCATCCCATTGGCCAGAACTCTTAGATACACAGTCATCCTTAGCTGCAAGGGAGCCTGCGAGATGTAGTTTTTATTCCAGTAAACATCTTTTGGTGTATGAAAATAAAGAGAAAATTGGCTTAGCACCCGTAGCACTGTGGTTACGGCGCCAGCCACACGCACCGAGGCTGGAGGGTTCAGGTTCAAGCCTGGCCCCAGCCAGCTAACCAATAATGATAACTGCAACAAAAAAAATAGCCAGGGAGAAGCAAGAATCCTATGTTTGAATCCTATTCAACTTTGATTTGAGGACAATTAATGACAATGAATGACACAGTGGGGCATGGGGGAAGGAGAGAGCAGACAGAGAAGGAGGGAGTGGGGAAGGGAAAGAAAACCAAAAAAAAAAAAAGGAAAAGAAAATAAAATAGTGTCTAACTTTCATATAAATTGGATTCAATTCGACTAAAGTATATTACTTAAATATTAATTTTGTAATTCAACTTGTCAATATGTTGTTTAGGATATTGCATCCTCATCTATAAGTGAAACATGTTTGTAATTTCTCTTTATA
>CAUYRH010114247.1:0-10513 GCA_963574655.1 Perodicticus potto | reverse complement strand
CTTCATTGATTGTTGATTTTTTTTTCCACTGTGGACTGTTAAGATTTATGGTTTGTTTTACTTACTTCCTTCCTTCGTTCCTTCCTTCCTTCCTTCCTTCCTTCCTCCCTCCCTCCCTCCCTCCCTCCCTCCCTCCCTCCCTCCCTCCCTTCCTTCCTTTCTGTCTTTCTCTCTCTCCTTCCTTCCTTCCTTTCTTTTCCTTTCTTCCTTTCCCCTCTCTCTCTCTCTCTCTCTCTCTCTCTCTCTCTCTCTCTCTCTTTCTTCCTCTCTTTCTTTCTTTCTTTTTTGTACTTATTGAGACAAGTTTTTGTGGCCCAAGATATGGTCACTCTTGGAAAAAATTCCATATGCTGATGCATAAAATGTATACTCAGTAGTTTAGGGGTAAAACGTTCTGTAGATGTCTGTTATGTCAGTTTTTTCTAGAGTCTGTTTTAAGTCTACTGTTTATTTTTTGCTTGGATGATCTGGTCAGCTCTGTCAGTGGGGCATTGAAATCCCTGGCAATTATGGTGTTATCATTTATCTCTTTGCTTAGATAAAGTATAATTTGCTTTATAAATATGGATTTCTGTATTAGAAGCATGAATATTAAGGATTGCCCTGTTGTCTTCTTGAATTTCTCCCTTTACCATTACATAATGACTATCTTTGTTCTTTTTTTCTAATGTCAATTTATTTTTATTTTTATTTATCTTTTGAGACATAGCCTCAAGCTGTCACCCTGGATAGAGTGCTGTGGAATCACAACTCACAGCAACCTCCAATTCTTGGACTCAATCTAGTCTCTTGCCTCCGCCTCCCAAACAGCTGGGACTGCAGCGGCCCGCCACAATGCCCGGCCATTTTTTGGTTGCAGCCATCATTGTCATTTGGCGCCCGGGGCTGGATTCAAACCTACCAGCTCAGGTGTACTTGGCTGGCGCTTTAGCCCACTGAGCCACAGGCACCAAGCCTTTAATGTCAATTTAAAGTCAATTTTATTTGATATAAGAATTGACTACTCTAGGAGACCGTGGGCCAATCTTGTGGAAGTGCTTACTGGTTCTTGAATGTCTCGTTCTCAGCACCTCCACCTCCTAACCAGCATGGAGATATTTGGCTGCCCAGAGACAAGCCCCCAAGCAGCTACAGGAGTTAATGAGACAAAATCATAACTCATTAGCAAGCAGGTGTTATACTTTGAACATTCATGGTGGGTGCGGCAGGGTGGGAGTTGAGCCTGTGGGGAAAGAGCACATAGTGACCATTAACCACGTGATCCCAGTATGTGGGCCCCCACACCTGTTGTATAGTGTTTCAATAAAAAGCTATGGCAGAGGTTACACGGGGCTCTCCCTGGAGGTATGGGAAGCCTACCTCTTGCAAGCATGTACCTCAATCCATGGTCCCAGCTATTTTTATTTGTGCGGTGATGGGGTGCCACAGTGGGCATTGACATAATGGCATGAGGATGGGATAGGGGACGTGCACCAGCATATCTGGACCAGGTCAAAGACCAAAAGTGGTAACTACACTTGTAGTAAGTGAAACCTTCGGCAAATGGCAACAGGGAACATTAGCCAAAGAAGGAGCCATGCTTGGGTTAAGTGCGACCTTTGGCCTCTTTCCGCCAAAGGGGAAGCTGCACTTGAGTTAAATGTGACCTTTGATCTCTTTTAGTCAAAGAGGGAACTTCACTTGGGTTAAGTGGGACCTTTGGCCCCTTTCAGCAAAAGGAGGAGCTGCACTTGGATTAACTGCAACGTTTTGGCAAACAGTAAGCTAGCAAAAAGGGCAGCACCACTCAAAGCAAGCAGGACCTTTTGTCAAACAATAAGAAAAGCAAGAAAGACAGTAGCAAAAGGGTTAGTGTCACTCAAATAAGTGGGACTCCTTGGCAAACTATAAGAAAAGAAAGAAAGACATCAAAAGGGGTAGTGCTGCTCAAAGTAAGCAGGGCCTTTGGCAAACAGAAACCAGAGGGGGACTTCACTCAGAGTAAGTGGACCTCTGGAAAACAATAGTGAATGTGGAGTCATTTTGTTCATCTCAGTGGTATATCTGTGTTTGTTTGTCTATCAAAATTCTGTAAACCAAAGGGACTCACACAAAGTGGTGAGACCTTTGGCAAGCAGCAGGAAGGGAATTCAAGGGGTACACACTTGTAGTAAGTGATACCTTTGATAAACAGCAACAAAAAAAGTGTTTAATTTCATTAAGAGAGCTTCACAGTAACTTAAAAGAAAGAGCCTGAGGCACAAAATATAATTTAAAGAGTTTATTTAAGCCAAAGTGAGAACAACTCAGATTGGATAGTCAGAGGACTGGTTGAATAGCCTCGCAGTTAAAATCACTAAATTCCATAATTGTGGGAAGCTAGGCAGTCTGAGAAAAGAGGGTTGGAAAAGGAATAGCAATCTGAGTATCAATGGGAAAGGCAATCTCTCATTTAGTAATCAAAAGAAACAAGGAGAATGTAAACCCCCAGGTATATGCCCCAAGTATAAAAAAGGGTTCCACTGGGCAAATAAATGCTGCTCTCAGCTTGATAGGCATGGAACACCTTTACAGGAGGGAAGCTATCAGTCTGGTCCAACCCGGGGCCCAAAGGCAAAAAATACGATGACATGACAGGGATTTAAAAAACCTATTTTCTATAAACCTGACATGTCTGAACAAGAACCTGATAATGTGTTAACCTGGTAATGTGCTATCTTGGGGTCAAGGTTTTGCTTATATCATTACAGAACATTAAGAAAAGTGGTGCCTGCCTGCTGGATTGAACCTCCACATGAGCAAGAAACCTTGCCAATCTTAAAGATTTTCTAAGTAACATCTAATTACATGTCTGTAAATGTTGATGTATTAATTAGTTGATGGACTTAATAGGTAATTGGGTTGTATTTTTTCATACATTCAGCCAGTCTATGTCTCTTGAGTGGGGCATTCAGTCCATTTTATTGATTGGTAGAATTGTGTCAGATGCTGTTCTGTTCATCATGGTGGGTAGTACCTTATGTCTTTGTTTACTTTCTTTTGCTGTTGCTTTATATGATGTCTGACTTTTAGCTTATAGGTGGTTTTTACTGGTGAATGTCTATTCTGCTGACCTGTTGGGGTTTTTTGTTTGTTTATTTATATGTTCATTTGTTTTTTCTTGAGAAATTCCCTCAGCATTTGCATTCTTGGAAAATATTTATTTCTCCTTTACATGTAAAACTTAGTTTTGTAGGATACAAAGTTCTAGACCAGCAGTGGCTCTGTTTAAGAAGACTGAAGATGGAGGTCTTCAGGCTTGTTACTATTCATTGAGGAGTTTATAATTAGCCTAATGATTTTCCTTTGTAAGTTACTTCAGTTTTTCACCTTGCAGCTTGAAAAAGTTCCTCCTATATCTGGTGACTAGATGTCTTGGTGATTGCCTCTTGGCAATAACTCTCCCAGGTGTTCATTGAGCTTCTTGTACCTAATATCTAAATCTCTAGTAACACAAGGGAAGTTTACCTCCTTTATTCCTTCAAATAGGTTTTCTAGCCCATGTATATATTTTTTCACCCTCAGAGGTGCCTATGATTCTAATGTTTGTTACACATATTCCTATATGTCTTGCAGGCTTTGTTTATTCGTCCTGCTCCATTATTCTTTATTTTTTGACTACCAGGGTTTATTCAAAAGAGTTGTTTCAAGCTCTGAAATTCTTTCTTCTGTCTGGTCTAGTTTGTTCTTTAAGCATTCCACTGTGTTTTGTATTTCCGTAAATAAAATTTTCACTTATGAAAGTTCTATTTTTTAATATGTACATCTCTTTAGTAAATTTTGCATTTATTTTCTGAATTTTGTTTTATTGTTTTTGTTTCTTTGTGTTGGTTTTCCATTTTTCTCTTGGATTTTGTTGAGCTTTTTACAATCCATATTCTGAATTTTTTATCTATTATTTTAACATTTTCATTTTAGTTGGGGTCTACTGTAAGGGAGCCATTTTGCCAATTTTGGGGGTTTCTTTTCTCTACTTTTTCATACTTCCAGAATCCTTGTGCTGATTCCTTCTCACATGGAATGGCTGTCAGATATTTTCTTTTATTTCCTTTGTTAGATAGCGTTATCTTCTCCCCTCCTCACTCATCCTTTCTCTTTCCCCAGCCCTGTGGTCTTCTTAACAGTATGAATTATATTGGCATGCCCATTTTATTCTCTGAGACCATAAAGTAGTACATATGAGTAGGAATCAACCACATCTTGTATGATTGAGTTAGTAAGTTTTGTAAAGGGGTTTATGTAGTACCAATTGACCTTTCTGCCAGTAGGTGGTATTTACCAGAAAGAACCAGCTGCACCATTGTTTTTAGGACCTGTGGACAACTCTACCCACTCAGGAGAAACAATTGAATGCCTACGTTGTATACAGGGTCCTGAGACTTCCAGGTAAGGCCATATTCTCCCTTACAGCAGAGGCAGGTGAGGAACTGAGGCTGGTGAGGTTGGGTAGAGTGAGCCTGCCCTTAGTATCACAAAAAATGGTAAGGTAGCTGTTTCAGCAGGGGTCAGTGGTCCCTCCCATCCCAGCTCAAGTGTCCTTCCCAGCAGCTATGGATGGGGGAGGGTCAGAGAACTAAAGGAGTCTGAATGGATAATGACTGGCACTCTGGTCATTGCTCTCTCTCTCTTCAGAAAGCAGTGTGCCCATAATGTTCAGCAGAATGTCCGGGCTTTGGAGTCACAGAGATTCCCTGGAACTTACTGGCCACTGAGATCCCACAAACTGGGCTTGAGTTAGGAAACGTTTGTGTAGGAAAGAGCAGAAGAAAACTCAGTGAATAAAGCTCCCTTAGGAGGAAAGGTGTACATTGGTCAGAAAAGAAAAATATGGTACTTCCCATCTATGTTTGGCTCCACAGTGACAGAAAGTGACCCTGAGGGCGCTGGCAGCCTGGTATTTTGTCCCTAAGAAGCTCCTAGTTCACTGGTGCCGGCAGCTTTTGGACTCATGAGGATAGAAGGGCTTGTCAACAGTTTAGAAGCTTTCTGACTTCCAGAGGTGTGAGAAAGGAGAAATAAACCCCCTTCATACTAATTTTGAATGGCTCCAAGCCTCTCAGAGATCAATCTATGCCATTATTTTGTTCCTTCTTGTTCTGTTCCATAACTTCTTTCTGTGGAATCTGGTAGAGTCTGTACAATTAGCTCTTATCATTGGATGGCACATGGTAGTGGAAATCATGGAAAAAGGTATAAAATTGTTGATGATCAATGTTCTTTTGACAGAAACAAGGAAGATAATGTAAGCAACTTTATGACTACCAGAAGTAAAAATAAATTCTTATACAAATTTTTAATTATTTGTTTGATTTTTGGCTTCCAGAGTACACATGAATATGGAATTACATCACTCTCCTTTAAAGATATTCCTTTTTTAAAACTAATAGTGAATTTTTTTTATTTTTTATTTTTCTTCTTTGGGATTCATTGAAGGTACAAAGAATTAGGTTACGCTGATTGTGGCTGTTAGGTAAAGTCTCTCTTGTAATTGTATCCCACCCACCCCCCAAGAGGTGTGCCATACATCGTGACCCCCAGCCCCCCCTCTACCCTTCTCATCACTTGCTCATTCTCCTACCCCCCCCCTTGTATTAGCTCATCTACTGCCTTCATATTACAATTGAGTACATTGGATTCTTGCTTCTCTATTCTTGTGATGCTTTACTAAGAATAATGTGTTCTACCTCCATCCAGGTCAATACAGAAGATGTAAATTCTCCATCACTTTTAATGGCTGAATAGTATTCCATGGTATACATATACCAAGCTTATTAATCCATTCCTGGGTTGGTGGGGATTTAGGCTGTTTTCACATTTTGGAGATTGTAAATTGAGCTGTGATTAATAGTCTAGTGCAAATGTCCTTATAGTAAAAGGACTTTTTTTGCTTTGGGTAGAAGCCTAGTAATGGTATTGCAGGATCAAACAGGAGGTCTAATTTGAGTTCTTTGAGGAGTCTCCATACTTCCTTCCAAAAAGATTGTATTAGTATGCAATCCCACCAGCAGTGTAAAAGTGTACCCTTCTCTCTGCATCCATGCCAGCATCTCCAGCTTTGAGACTTTATGATGTGGACTATTCTCACTGGGGATAAATGATATCTCAGGATGGTTTTGATCTGCATTTCTTTGATGAATAGGGACAATACTTTTTCAAATATTTGTTAGTCATTCATCTTTCTCTGTCAGAGAAGGTTCTGTTCATATTTCTTGCTCAGAGAAAAATGGGATTGCTTATTATTTTTTGTTGATTAATTTGAGTTATCTGTAGATTCTAGTTGTCAAACTTTTGTCAGATTGATATCCTGAAAATATCTGTTCCCATTCGTAAGGTTAAGGTTCTCTATAGAGAACTCAAATTAATCAACATAATAAGAGCCCCAAATCCCTTATATCACTGGGTAAGAGAGATGAATAGAACCTTCTCTAAAGAAAATAGATGAATGGCTAACAAACATATTAAAAATGGTCATTGTCCCTAATTATTAGAGAAATGCAAATCAAAACCACCCTGAGATATTATCTAACCCCAGTGAGGATGGCCCACATCACAAAATCTCAAAACCACATATGCTGGTATGGATGTGGAGAGAAGGGAACACTTTTACTCTGCTGGTGGGACTGCAAACTAATGCAATCATTTTGGAAGGAACTATGGAGAATCCTCAAAGAACTCAAAATAAACTTCCCATTTGATCCTGTAATCCAATTATTAGGCATCTACCCAGAAGAAAAAAATTCCTTTTACCATAAGGACATTGTTACTAGATTGTTTATCACAGCTCAATTTACAATCACCAAAATGTGGAAACAGTCTAAATGCTCACCAACCCAGGAATGAATTAACAAGTGATGTATATGTATACCATGGAATACTATTCATCCATTAAAAAAGATAGAGACTTTACATCCTTTGTATTAACATGGATGAAAGTGGAACACATTCTTAGTAAAGCATCACAAGAATGGAGAAGCAAGAATCCTATGTACTCAATTCTGATATGAAGACAATTAATGATCTAGTACACAGTGGGGGTGAGGGAAGGGGAGAACAGACACAGAGGAGGAAGGGGGGTCGGGGTCACAGTATGTGACACACCTTTTGGTGGTGGGGCACAATTATAAGAGGAACTTTACCTAACACACAATCACTGTAAACTGGTTCCTTGTACCCTCAGTGAATCCCCAAAAATAAAAAAGTTTTCTCCACACTATATTCTAAGATTTTTATCATTTTGTGTAATAGATTTAAGTGTCTTATCCATCTTGAGTCCATTTTTGTAAGGGATGAAAGGTGTGGGTCGAGTTTTAGTCTTTTATACATGGTTATCCAGTTTTCCCAGCTACATCGGTTGAATAGGGATTCTTTTTCCCAATGTATGCTTTTGTTTGGTTTACCAAAGATCAGATGGAAAGTATGAATTGGTTTCATCTATTGATTTTCTATTCTGTTTGATATGTCTGTCTCTATTTTTGTGCCAATACCATGCTGTTTTGATTACTGTAGACTTGTGATATAGCCTAAAGTCTGCTAGGGTGATGCTTCCAACTTTGTTTCTGTTACTAAGAATAGCCTTAGCTATACAAGTTTTTTTCTGGTTCCATACAAAACAAAGTACTATTTTTTCTAGTTCTTCAAAATATGTTGATATTTTAATGGGTATTGCATTGAATCTGTGGATTCCCTTTGGGTAGAACAGACATTTTGACAATGTTGATTCTTCCCAGCCAAGAGCATGGTATGTACTTCCATTTGTTAGTGTCTTCTGCAATTACTTTTCTTAGGGTCTTATAATTCTCTTTGAAAAGATATTTCTCCTCTTTTGGTAGGTGTATTCCTAAGTATTTCATTTTCTTTGAAGCTACTGTGAAGGGAATTGTGTCAATTGTTTCCTTGATTTGCTTCTCAACTTGGCTGTTATTGGCATATACAAAGGCTATTGATTATTCCTTTTAAATAATGAAATGAGTGTGCAGTTTGATGACACCAACTATGTGCAATATCATTTATAGAATTGTGTTTGTCTACTATTAGTCTCAGGTTCCCTAAATATGTAAGTTTTCTTTCTTTTTTTTTTGAGAAAGAGTCTCACTTTTCACCCTCTGTAGAGTGCTGTGGCATTGTAGCTCACAGCAACCTAAAACTCTTGGGCTTACGTGATTCTCTTGCCTTAGCCTCCAAGTAGCTGTGACTACAGGCGCCTACCTCAATGCCCAGATCCTTTTTTTTTAGAGATGGGGTCTTGCTCTTGCTCAGGCTGGTCTTGAACTAGTGAGCTCAGGCAACTGGCCTCTTAGAGTGCTAGGATTACTGACATGAGCCACCACTCCCAGCCAAGTTTTATTTCTTTACATAAAATTTTTTAATGTACAGGTGAGCTCAAGGTTTTATTTTATTTTGTATTTTAGCTTCTCTTTATCCAAGGTATTAGGGAAAAAAGTCCTTAGTGTGGAAAATATTCACAAGCTGTACATACAATAAAGGACCAATAACCAAACATACAAAGAACTCAAGCAAATTGCACGAAAAAAAATCACATGAAAAAATGGGGAAAAGACATAAACAGAAGCTATTCAAGAAAGGATAGACAAATGGCCAATACACATATGAAAAAATGCTCCACATCACTAATGATCAGAGAAATGAAAATTAAAACCACAACAAGACATTACCTTACCCATAATAGAATGATTTTCATTAACTACCCCCTCCCCCTGCCAAAAAATAGAGGCTCGTGTGGATGCAGTGAGAAAGGAATGCTTATATACTGAGGGTCTACTACAAATTAATATAACTTCTATGGAAAACAGTATGGGAGATTCCTCAAACAACTAAAAGTAGACCTACCATTAGATCCAGCAATTTCACCACTGGATATTTAAGCCCAAGGAAAAGATGTCATTTTATCAAAAGGACACTGCACTTGAATGTTTATTACAGCACAACTCACAATTGCAAAGATGTGGAATCACCCCCATGTTCTTATTAATTCAAGAGTACATTGACAAAATGGGGTGTATGTATACCATGGAGTACTAGTCGGTCAAAGAAAGGATGGCTTAATGCTTTTTGCAACCATTTGGATGGGACTGGAGACCATTATCCTAAGTGAAGTATCTCAAGGATGGAAAAATAGACACCACTTGCACTTGCTGTTCAATTGGAACTAACGGACAAGCACACACAGACACGGGGGAAAGTAAAAGTCATTGGAAATCAAGCAGAGGTGGGAAGGGAGAAGGAGATGAGTGAAAAGCTACTTAATGTGTACAGTGAACACTGTTTTGTTGATGGGCACACTTACTGTGATATAAGCATTATCAAAGAGATTCATGTAACCAAAAAACATGTGTACCCCTTTAATGTTTTGAAATAAAATAATACTTTGACCAAAACTTGACTCAAAAATAATTTTTTTGAATGTATAAAAAGTGGTGCAACACTCAACAAAACCCATCTTTAAACGTTAATTTAAACTTTTATGACATTTTAAGAACTTTTTCAGGTTTCATGTCTATGTTATCTTTTGCAATTTTCCAAGCAATTTCCTTCTCATCATTTTCTTGACATTTCAGTTATCTTCACACACAAAAATCTACTTTTTGCTAAATAAAAGATGTTTTTCCTGCCAGGGGAAGAAATTCCTTAACTGAAGAGAATTTGAAAATCTGAACAGGTATAGCATATCTCTTTTCTATTCTGTCTCATATGTTTAGTTCCTCTTAGTATGACCTTGGAGGACTCTCATCTTTTTTGTGCCCTTCTCAATTAAGCACGTGTGGAAGCATTTGCATATCTCAGTGCCACTACTATAGTTCATAAAAAATGATGCCTATGCTGTTCCCATCTCTTTTTCCAATTTTTTTTTCCTAATATCACCTTTGAACGTTTTTATTTCTTATAATTTGGCTTATTCCAGTGTCAATCCCCTATAAAGCATTGCTGTGGTACTGTGTTCCTTAAATTGATCAAATGGAATACAATTTTAAACTCTGAATGATATCACGTAGAAATAAAAGGATTATATTTTCCTTAAATCAATCTTATAAGAAATCTCATTAAGTATGCTAATTATTTAAATCTTCCTTATAGCAACATTATAAATGTAGGTTTCATTTAAAAATATGTATAACTTTATAAAAATAGATATTTAAACCTTAGAATTTTAGGAAACATCTTCCATTTACTTGAACAAATAGTGCTCACCAACTGTGTACATGCCTCTGTAACAATTACTAAATATACAAAAAAGCATGTAACACAAAACAATCAGTTCTTTCTACCCACATAGGGGTTTTGCCTGAGCTCTTCTTTTGATGTCTGGGAGTTAAATATAAAAGAAAATTTAACCTGATAAATACTGGTGATCAACTAAATAACTATAGTACTTAAGAGAGCTTTTTTTTTTTTTTTTTTTTTTTAAGGATTGTAACAATTTTTCCCTAAGTAGATTGCCATTGTGTCACAGTTAACAGCAACCTCAAATTATTGGGCG
>CAUYRH010114244.1:0-25617 GCA_963574655.1 Perodicticus potto | reverse complement strand
AAAAAAAAAACAAACAAAAACTTGAATGTATAGGGCCAAGTAATGCTCTAGTATTTTGAATGTATATATACTATATATATTCACAAATGCATATACACAAACACATACATACAAAGTGTATTTCCAACACTGAATTTTTTTTGAAGAAGAAGACACTTTTTCTGTGCCCATTTAAGCATTAAATAACAAAATGTTAACTTAGGTGTTTTTAATGCCACTATAGATAAATATATAGGTAAAAAAATCCTGCATGTTTTGGTGCACAATTGCATTTAAAGGCAAGTTTAATATGTTTACCAACTTCTTCTCAGTACAACAGTGCTACACTGAAATGATTTATGATTACATAAAGTCTCGATAGTATTTAGTATGGCCCATATTATGTTTAAAAGTCTCATTTTTGTAACATCAAGTAATTCATGAAAAACTTCAATCTTAAAGAATTGAATATTGACATCAAAATTTCTTCTACAACTGGAGGAGCAGCCTTTGGTGGAAGAACATTATTAAAATCATATCTTTTCACTTAATTTTCGTTGTACAAATAGCACAGATCCTCTCATTTCTCTTTCCTTCCAATTCACAAATACAATAAAAGCTGTCTTTAGAAAGTCTCTTAAATTAAACATCAGGATGAGATAAGTACTGGGACTCCAAAAACATCAGAACTTATGACAATTTTTGTTATCTGAATATCTTATAGAATCTTTATTTGAATGTTAGACTTTAAATTATATTTTAATACTTAAGAACCCAGAACCTGCTCTTGTGGGAAAAAAAAATAGTTTGTCACTCAAGATTCTTCAGTTTATATTACTTGAGGTTTGAACTTAGATTGTTTTAGTAATCATTTCTCCATGCCCATTTCCTTGTTCTTAATCACAAACCTAATCAAATATTTTTATAAATATTCAAAATTAAATATATTTATCTACTTATGTAAATACTTTTCAGGTAACTTCTGCCGATAGCCTACATAGGAATCTTATTAACAACATTTGGAATTTTTTTTTTATTTGTTCCAACAGCTTGTAAATTCACATTACGCTTAATTGTTTAAATAAATCAACATTCTGCTCACTAAAAAATGGATATAAAAGATTAATTCCAAGTTTTGTTTTACTTACCAAGCTCTGCCATTCCACCCCACTGCCTGAACAATATTATCAGCTCTTCGAATACTCATTCTTGCTAAGTAAAAGGATATTTCTTCTCTAGCTGGATTAATAATCAACTTTCCAGATAGTTCATTTGTAATTCTCTTCTGGTTAACCCTTAGCATTACAGCAGTCTGACCAACTCATGGTAATCAATTTATAAAGAAGGAAGGAAAGGAGAAACTTGATCATGAAGATAACAAAAGGAAAGTAAAAATGAGGGACAGTTTAGATTAGGCCCCAAAATAACAATCACTCTTACTCTTTATACTAAAAGGTATAAATCTTTGTTGTGTATTATAAAACCATTCAGGACATAAACACAAGAAACAAGATAAATGAACAGAAAAATCTAACAGGTTCATAGCACATAGCCCGGTGAACACCAGACCATGTTTACTGCTTCCTAACTTGCAGATAAACACCCCTCAACTCTGGGCATAAGAGATACATTTTTCTCTTTGTAGAAAGGTGTTTCAAATTCTAAATGCCTCCTCTCTGAACAGTTGTAGCCACTTTGTCCCTTATCCTACAAAACTGCCATCCCAGGCTTTCTGGCAATTTTTTCCACATGTGATACGTAAATACTTGCATCAGAATAATCTGGGATGCTTGTAAAAAATACAGACACCTGGGACCCACTTTAGACATCCAAGCACCCAAGTGATTCTTACGTACCTTAAAAGTTAGAGAGTCATTGCTCTAAGACTATTTTTGACCTCATACAAGTGAGACGCCAACACAATCCCTGGGAACTCAGAATAAAATTGTTTATTCTTGCTAATTTGACCTTGGCCTTTTGCCTTTATTCCAGTCACTAAGATTCTACCTTGTTTTTCTGTATCTGGGAGCAGTAGTTCATCTAAGACCATGACCTTTCCATGGTCTTGGTAATCTTCCACATAGAGACTATTCAAAAACTAAAATCCGTGTTTAAACTCCACTCAGTATCTATGGTATTTTTTATGGCCTAGCTACCTAACTCTCTCAGTACCACTTGCCTCATATATTTTTCTTTTTTGCTTTGTCTGCTTTAATCTTCTATTTTATGCCTCTCTTCTATAATGGGCTGCAATTGTTGGAGTCCACTGTCCAGCATTTGAGGTAATACGTAAGTCTGTTGTATTAACTTTTTTCCAAGGCTGCTCTCATCCTACTAGATCCTTACTAGTCTGCTCTATACCTGCTGTGATAACAAGACTTTCCTATTTACATCCAGACATATGAAATAATTAAAAGGTCAAAAGACAGACACAGCAGCCAGTGGTTTCACAAATTGTTACAAAACCCATGTTTCATAGTCAGAATGAAGGAAAAAACAATGACTACGAAGAAAAAGAAAAACATGGAAAGCTAAAGGGAAGTCCTTAGAAACTGGAACAGTAGAAAAGGTAAAATAAAATTTTAAAATTCAATTCTAATCATTTGTTTTCATTTTTCTAAAATTTATTAAGAAATGTCAATGAAAACATAATTATTTAACCTAAAGGGAAGGTGAAGATGACTAAAAGAAAACAATAAACAAACAAAAAAAAGAGTACTGATCTATTAGAACTCAGAAGACTTGAATTTCTCGTGGCCTCTCTTACCATGGTTTAGGTTTAGGATCTAGACCAGTGGTTCTCAACCTGTGGGTCATAACCCCTTTGGGGGTCTCCTGCATATCATATATTTACATTACAATTCATAACAATAGCAAAATTACAGTTATGAAGTAGCAATGAAAATAATTTTATGGTTGGGGGTCACCACAACATGAGGAACTGTATTAAAGAGTCATGGCATTAGGAAGGTTGAGAACCACTGATCTAAGACTAAGATCTTAACTTTTCTATGCTTCAGCACCTTATTTGTAAAATGAGTATAATAAATCAGTCTTTATGTTTCCCATAGGGTTATTCTGATAATTCAAATTATTAAAGAGGTTTGAAACTATAAATACCATATAAATACATATAAAGGATTACTATAGCTATGTACATTGGTATTATATAAAAGATTATAATTAACACATCCACAAAAGGCATACAGTGGTGATTTTTTTGTTGTTGTTTTGTATTATTTTTAATGGAAAGCATAATCCATACACAGTGAAGAAAGTAAATAGGAGTTTGTGAAATGTCTTTCCTAAGCAAATTTTAAGAACAATACTAATATCAGTTAGGGGCAGAGTAAAGTAAAATCATCCCAATCAGATTAATTTGAGTTTGCCCAGGTCAGACCTAAATCTTAAATCTTATCAGAAATACTTCCCAGATAAGGAAAGGAATCATTTGGAATGACACGGGTTACATTTTCTCATTCAAAACCATCTACCTAAAGCTAGAATTCAGACTGATTTCAAGTTGCAAAAGCTTAGGGTATTTGTTGAATGACATTTAGACTTTATCCAACATTGGCCTAAGATTTAATCAGGTGCTATGATTTGATTTAACTGGATAATGAATACACATTAAAACTGAGAAAGTGGACTCAGCGCCTGTAGCTCAGTGAGTAGGGTGCTGGCCACATACATGGAGGCTGGTGGGTTCAAGCCTGACCCCAGCCTACTAAACAACACTGACAACTGCAACCAAAAAATATCCAGGCATTGTGGTGGGTTCCTGTAGTCCCAGCTACTTGGGAGGCTGAGGCAAGAGACTCGCTTAAGCCCAAAAGTTGGAGGTTGCTATGAGCTGTGACACCACAGCATTCTACCCAGGACGACATAGTGAGGTTCTGTCTCAAAAAAAAAAAAAAAAAAAAAAACTGAGAAAGTACAAGACTTAGCCAATGCACAAATTGGTTGATAAAAAGAGGATTGTTCTTGACTTAAAAAACAGACACTTCCATATTTTTTGCTTCAGTAAACTCATTCAATAAATATTTCTGAGCACTTACTACATTCTAGGCATTATTCAAAATTTGGGGGAATGTGAGCGACAAAAACAGTCAAAATCTCTTTGCCATCATGGAACTTACGACAATGGCAAAGAGGCCAATAAGTTTAAAAGATACACAAACTACTGTAGGTTAAAAGTTGATAAAGGAACTTCAAACAAAGAGAACAGAATGAAAGAGATGAAGAATGTTTAGAGGGTTGCAATTTCAAATAGGATAGTCAACGTAGATCTTACCATGATGACTTTTAAGCAAGGACTTGAAGAAGTTTATGGGTTTTGGTGAGGTACTATAATCACAGGGGTCTTTTCAACAGTTTTCATTTTTTTACCATTTTAATAATAAATACAAGATATTCTTATAAATTGATTTTTATATTATAACAAAAAGTTGTAAATCACTAAGTTAATGGTAAAACAAATGTGGTATAACTATACAATGGTAAATGATATAGTGATTTAAAATGTACTCAAAGACTATAAAAATGGAAAAATCCAATACAATGATGTTTTTAATATAAGAATGTATCTATAGCATGATCCAATTCTGCAACTTTTTTTCATTTGCTCAACAACTATTTTTTCAAGTACCTACTATGAGCCAGGCACTGTTCTCAGCACAGGAGAGTGGGCTGTAAACAAGCTAGACATGTTCTTTCTTCTCATACACACATAGAGAAAAGACTGAAATGAAATGCATCAAAATGTTACCAGGGAGGAAAGTTCTTTATTATAAAATAATATCATGGATTTTTTATTTTCTCTTTTATAGTTAAATTTTCAAAATGCTTGCAAACATAAACCATGGCATCTATACTTATCTAAATATTATGGTCCACATTTGCTTTTTTGGGATATCTGTTTGGATAAAGCACAAATCTGCATTCTTAAAATATTCTACAAAATTAATATTGCACTTTTCAAAAGTATAACAATTTTTATGTCTCATATCATCTAATAAAATGGAGTAACATCAGGTCCTTTTCTACGGACACAAAAACTAAGAAACAGGACAGTTAGCTAAGTTGCTGCCCTAGACATAAAAAGGGTTTAAACTGTAAATTGTAATCATACATATGAAAGACTGCACACAATGCCTAGATCAAGAAAAGTTTCCTGGTTCTGGATCCTCTGCTAGGCATTAGGGTACATCTCTTCACACTTTTGCTGGGATTTTTTGTTTGCTTTTGTTGTTTTGTTTTGTTTTTCACAGCGGAAAAATAGCACCATTTATTTAAAATGGAGCTTTAATAATTATTTTAAAAATCTTATTTGAATAACAACCCTACTACCGCTACCAGATGTTAGCTTTATTCCATCTCTTCTGAACCACTAAAATGACCAGTAAACAAGTTAAATATGTTCCTATAGCCTATCCTATAAGGCTTTTTCATTCTTCCTCAGATATCAGCTATTTTATATTTAAACAGTATAACAAATGGCAGCTATTTGTCTACCTCTAATCAGTTGAGTTACCTTAGGAAAGTCATTTCAAAAGTCTCACTTTTTATATTTTTCTAATATAGGAATTGAATTAGATGATCTCAGAAGTCCTTAAGTTCTAATGTTTCATGAAGTTATTATTATTTCAAGTCCATGCAGTATTTACTATAAATTAAGGAACATAGCTTCTCAAAGAAGAAAGGCTACAGCAATACGGATGATGGGCTAAAAAAAGAAAACAAAGACCCAGGATTAAAAGAGGATTTGAAAATCTCCCCAAACCCCTGGACCAAGCCCAGCTTCAATCACACAAGAGCTGTTTTCAGATAATAAAGAGCAGAAATATGAAGGCTTCTCAGATCTTCAAAAGATAGTCTTTTGCTTGTAAAAGATAAAGTTCACTTATTGCTACACTCCCCCTGGTTCTTGAAACATAAATACACACACCAACAACTACCCTAACTAAGTGTTTTAATATTGATCTGAAAGGAAAAAACAAGTCACTCATTTTGCTGAAATAAAAGTATTTTAAACTCAGAGAGGGTGATTTGGTTTTGAGGGGTTTTTGTTTAAAAAATACTGTATTCAATCCTTTTCTATCACCTCTTATATATATAAAACTCCCAATAGCTCTTAAAATAGTGGCATTTTCTTATGTACATGGAGAAAAATTTGTATTGCTATTGCAGCAACATCTAACCAGTTTCCTGTAAACTTTCAGTGATAGAATTCATAGAATTTATGATAAAACCCTGTAGAGTGGCAAAACAAATTTCTTTCATATTTATCATTCATTTTATTCAGCGTGCATTTGAAGGAAACCTTTTAAGAACACCAGTAATGTGAGAAAGCTACAACAACTAAATTTATTGTTAAGTATGACATCACTGGTCCTCCTAGGAGTTCAGGAAGAAAGCTTAAATCACATTTCCTAACACATTGGAGAGCTTCCCAGAGACGTGATGGCCCACAGAGGCAAACCATCCAAAGCACACTGGAATATTCTTTTTTTTTTTTTTTTTTTTAACAAAACACAAACTCTCCCCTACCCCATTTTTCTTCTTTCCTTCCTCCACCCACTCCTGTTTCACCTGACTAAACTGTAGGTATTTGTTCCATCACCTGACTTAAGGACTGGCTAGAAATATTAGAAAAAAACAATCTACCATTGTTACATGAGACAACAACCTTTCATGTCCTTGAAGCTCGCCATGACCTTTCATCTTTCCTATCCTCAATGGTCTCTCCTAACAACTAAAACTACACTCCGTGGGGCTGAATTCCAGATTGTCATAAAAAGAACCCTGTCCTTTCAAAACAAAACCAATTTTTACACCAAGGTGGGGGAGAAACACAAGTTCATTGTTCCCTCACAGATGGAAGTTGGAGTTACTAAGGCAACTGCTCTAATCCTTCTTTTTACCACCTTTTTCACATCATTGGCCTATCAAGTATTCTACCTTTTAACTCATAAGCTCAAAAGCTGGTAGTCTAACTGGCTGCCCTAATTAGCTACGATTTTCACACTACAGACAACATGATGAGCTAATCGAAATTTGCAAAATAATGACGTACCTCCAGCAAATATTCCTCCTCCTGAGGCCCAGTCTTAGAATAACAATAATGAGACCATTATTAGAGAAGGGCATTAAAATGCTGCACTGCTGCTAAACAGAGAACTTAATTGTTCTGGTCTTGTCCATTGAATCAACAACCTATTGTTGTGGACTTGAAAAATAAAGGACTGGAGAATGGGTGCCATGATGATTGGTCTGTGCGGCCATACCGGCACTCTGTAGAATTGTTTTCTTTTGAAACTCTTGATGGACTAGTAGTTTTGTTTAAAAGTAACATAAAAGGCGATTGTCTGGATAAAAAGTCTATTTATTGAAATCTTTAGAAGCAGTTGCATGGATTTGTTCGTGACCCCTGAGATAAAACATAGTGACCATAATAACACCATTTGTAGAGAGCTCTGTTACCGCTGCCTACAGTAACATAAGATAAGAGACAGCCTTTTCTAACTACAGTAGGAAGGAAGGAAGTACTTCTGAGCAGAAAGCAAGAATGATAAAAGGTCAAATACTGGATAAAGCTCATTAATCTCTGAAAGAAAGACTTTTAAAAATAATGCTAATTTAAGAATTCTGTACAATTGCTACAGATTCAAGCACAAGTAAAAAGGCACACAGCTTTTTTTTTTCCCACTTTGAGCTTCTTTCCTTTAGTAAAAAGAGGATTAAAATAAAATGATTATTAAATAACTGAAGCAAGATGCCTCAGGATAACCTGGAGAACAAGAAACCCAAAGGTTTCCAGATAATTATTCTTGTGGTCATCCCCAGTCTATATTGAGAATAACAAAACACCAAAGTTAAAGGTTAACTAGTGCAGGATTCTTAGCAGTAGAAAAGCACTGTTTACACACTGTAAAAGTCTCTTCTATATGGAGCCACAGTATATGTTTTCTGTAAAGTCAGGCCAAGATTTTAGCATTGAATTGTGGGGGAGGGGGTGTACTTTTCTTCTTAGTGAGTATTTGGGGTAGGAGTCTGTTTGTTACCAAGTGAAATCTGCATTATATAAAAATGTATTAAATTGTAAATAAGACCTCTTGTTTCATTCAATCTGTGCTTTGCTTCATTTATCTTCATCTTGTTAAGCTAAATTAATTAACAATCTCGCTGTTGCACACTTTCTCTTTTCATTACATCAAATAATGACCCATGTATGGAGAAAGCCCTCACCACAGGAATTCTGCAACTCTACTGCTAAGGAGAATTTCTGTGTATCAATGTAGCAATATTCATTTTATAAGCATTTATTAAATGTACTTTTCATTGTTAACAACCAATTAAGCACCTAAATTCCTAATTATTATCAATAGAAAACCATTAACGAAAAGCAGAGCTAAACTAAAAGTTGCGAGACACTTTAAAAAGGAAAAAAAGCTTTTATGTTACTCTTAACTTTCTTTATGGACTAAATGTCCACAACTGGGTTTCACTGTCAATTTCACCTAAAATAAGAAGAAACACATGCAAATTTGGTAGGTATGTTTTCACAGATACAACACAATATTGCATAAAAGCTTTAAAGACACACCCCAAGCTGTTCTGCTCCTTGCTGTGAAATGTCTAATGTGATAAATTGGATGATTAGAATTTCATTGGTAAATCCCATTATTTTAAATCTATAAGAGTGAAATGTGTTAAACTCTTTTGTAAGTTTTCTTTTCAACCTGAAACTCTGTGGCATTCGGAGTTATGCAAATGAACAAAACAGTACAGCCTTTTAAATCTTTTCCTTGATCAACCAGAGCTTCTTTCTCCAATCACAGCTTTGTGCGTGATATCTTTCTGCTAGCATTTCTTATTTAATTAAAACAGACACTGACAGAAGGACATGGATTAGTACTGTAATGATGCATTTACTTAGATTAATCGGAGGCTCCTTTTAGAGTAATGGCTTAAACAAAGAACAAAAGGAAATTGTTATGAAACAGCCTTTTATCCCAGGCAAAGGTCGCATTATGAGGTTTTTAATTTTGTCAGCTTCTGTTATACTCTGCCTTGCTAGTGGAACATGAGAAGTGCTTTTACCCCCAATAAAGCCAGTTATTATAAAAACAGCCATTAAAGCTGCAAATTAAAATGTCTGATTTTAAAACAGGTTACTTAGCTTTCAGAATCCTCTAATTAGCATGTTGCGCATTGTTGTGAGGAAAAGAAGACTAAAATGCTAATGACCTACCACCAGGTGACCGCACCGCTGTGAAAAATAACAAGGACCTTTCCAAGTAATATGATGAATTAACCAAGTTCAGGTCCCCCATTTTACACCCCAAGTACAGCTCCAGATGAATGGAGGGCCGTAACTGTTAAGATATGTTCTTAACTGTTAAGTAATTCCCTGCCTCTATCCAGAAGACTCTCAGTCAGCTACTCTTTATACAGTCACTAAAAAGCAAACATCTTCCTAACACAAAAGAAACTAAGTGAAATAGCAATACTAAACAGAGTCTGAAATTAGAAAAGATAACAGTTATTTGATTCCAAAGAATTAAAGAACCATACCTCTAAGAAAACTCCCTCTTCCCCCCCTTCAATAACTTGGGCTTGCAGCTCACTTCCTGTTCACACATTCATTTTTACACTATGTTGCCTTTAAATGGTCCAAAGGTAAATAATTTTCTGACCCTTGTTTGTCCCTTCTGTTTTACTACCTCTCCTAAGTCAAAAGTTGCTCTTGACCTAGGATATACCGTCCTTCGTGCTTCTTTTTAGATGAATTTCACTAAATTATTTGCCTTATTTTCTTTTTAGATGAATTTAACTAAATTATTTGCCCTATAAGGCTATCATAGATGAGGTGAATGTGTAGACTCCGTGAGAAATAGCTCTAGAATTCCCCCACAGAGAAAATACATTCCACTTTCAGTCAAATCTCACAGAAGTACCATTGCATATCTTGCTCTAGAAATGTCTCAAAACACAATGTGAAACAGATATTTCGAACAAACAATACAAGAAATCACTCAGGACCCTCAGTAACACTCTGTCCAGTGGAATCTTTTGAAAAAGCGATTATCTAAGGTTGTTATCGATCACCTACGGCCTTTAGAATTCTGCAGGTTTGACTGCCTCAAAACTTGGCAGCTTAAAACAATAAGCATTTATTTAGCTCATGCACTTGCAGGTCAGCTGGGCATTTCTCTGGTTTTAGTTGATCCCACTAACATGTCTCATGGTTGGTTGGCTTCTGGCTCATCTAGGATGCCTCGGCTGTGACAACTGGTGTAATTCAACTCTGCTCCATATGTCTCGTCCTCCAACAGGCTAGCCAAGGCTTGTTCTTTCACAGTGACAGAAAAGAGCAAGAGTGTGAACAGAAATGCACAAGTGCTTTTACAAGCCTCTACATGTGTCACATTTGCTAACACCCCATTGGCCAAAGCAAGCTAAATGATTCATCTCAGAGTCAAGGGGTGGGGCTCACAGCTCTGTCAAGATCAGAAGGGCACTGCAAAGTTTCATGGCAAAGGTCGTGAATACAAGGAAGGATGAAGAAAAATCAGAGCCTTTAAAGTAATCAGTCTTAGCAAAGAGGTCAAGGTCATTTTGATGACTCACAGAGTTCTTTAGCAGAAGCCTCTGTTTTGTCCCATTTAAACTAATGATGCCTAGCTAGCTACTTAAAGTTGACATTTTTTACTTAATTGAGAAAAACTCTTTCTAAAAAGCAATTAACAAACAACCCCATCACACCTATCTCCACTGATCTGTAATTTTAAAATTGTAACTAATAAGCTGATTCTAAAATGTAACTTACAAATGTTCGCCATTTATTTTTGTGAACTGACTCGTGAATCAGTTGTATGTATCTTTAAAAAAGACCTGAAAACCACAAACGTTTTTGTCTCTGACATCTCCTTTCTACTCACAAAAGCAGCTAAGTTTGAGGAGGTAACAGATGCTGGACCCAGAATTTTATTTATTACTCTCTCTCAGGTAGTATAGACAGTTTCATTCCACAGAATTTCAGAAAACAGTATTTCACACTCCTTTACTACAGCAGACATAGCTGCAAAAGCATTTTTAAAAAAGTATTTTTAAGTCCAGTCTCTACAACTCACATCCCTATTTTCCCTCTAATATTTTTGTGGAAAAGGAAAGCAAAGAACACTGGTCTGAGCACGCTACAGGAGAAGGAGAAGGTGCCTTAGAATAAGATAATTAAGAAGTTAATTTTAAGTTCTACAAATTCTCTGTTTCTGATCAGAAGAAGCAAAGATCAACGAGGAAAGTATTCTTGATGACTACACCAGTTTCCCAGAGTTAACCTGGCAGGGGCCCTAGACATAGTTTTAGGAAGGTACCTAGAGCCAGTTACCACCAGTCCTTCCACTCACAAACACTCATCCAGCAAAAGAAGGAGTGATTACTGGGCAAAATTCCTAAACCCTGTGGCAAGGGAAATACTATCCTATAGCACCACTCAACAATTATCCCTGCGAGCAATTAAAATAACCAGAGAAGTGGGGCTCCAAAAGGAGCCTTCAGCCATTCCTTCATTTCAGCCAGCACTGACAATGAGGGCTGCCAAAGCTGGCGCTAACACCCGAGGAACAAGAAATAAAGGCCAACAAAGCGCAATCTTGCATCCAAAGCCACTAAAAAAGGAAATTAAATGACATGGAGAAAACTATCTTAAGAATTACCCAATTAATAGAGAAAAGGGGAAAAAAATAACATGATAAAATTCTTTTGTAAGTGCATTTCACTCTTCCACATTCCTTTACAACTTCTTTTAATAATTTTGTTTTAAAGCAAAACCTTAAATGACGGTTTGCCTTTTATAAATAAGGATGATACCAGGTAAAAATGCAATCTGCACTATTTTCCTGGTGTTTTGATCAACCCAATCCTCTCACCTGGTTTTTAGCAAGAATCATTAAAGGCAGTGATTCAAAGTTACGGAACAGAGCAAAGGTAAAAGGTCCATATAAGAATCAACTAGCATTGTGCCCTCATGAACACTGGGTTCTGAGCAAACAATATGCTCATGTGCAAAACGCTGTATTAATTCTTCTCAATGGAAGCAGGTTGGATTTAACTCGAAATATCCTTTAAAAAATATACCTTTGCTTTGACAGAAGGGCAAAGAGAAAGAAAAACAAAAGCACTTGGATATCAGAAAAGGAAAGGGCCATAGAGAACAAAGATGAAAAAGGAAAGATCAGACTCCCTAAGAACATCATCCCTGCATATTCATACCGGGTATATGGTATGTGCTCAAAAACTGTGTTCATTTAAACCATCAGACATTTAGAAGAACAGATACATACAAATACAAAAAAATAGTAAGCATATTCTTTTCAAAGAAATTATATCACTAATCATGTCAGATATTTAGGAAGCCCAAACATTAGACTTCCTAACACTGGTGCTGAACTATTTTTAAAAGGACAAAAGAGATGAAATATGGGTCAAATTACATGTAGAGCTGCGCTTACCTCCCCAGATTTTTTGTTTGTTTGTTTGTTTACTGTTTGGAGGGGAGCCCTCACTATGCTGCCCAGGCTGGCCTCAAACTCCTGTGTTCAAGCAATCAGCCCTGCCTCAGCATCCCAAGTAGTTGGGACTTTAGGCATTAGCCAGTACACCTGACTTGGTTTTTGATTGAGTTAAAAATATGACTAAAACTAAGGCCAAGGAGAGCCTCAGAAGAATCATGTCATAAATGGCTTACTGCAACTAATGGAGTAATTGTGGGGCATGAAGGAGACACCCTTTCACCTCCACAAATCACATATGGCTCATGAATAGACTAAGTATTTAGCTCCAACTTTGGCACAGGATCCTTTTTCTCTGTTCATTTACCTTCTCTGATAGTCAGTATCTTCCTTAACCAATGCCATCAACCTGCTGTTCTCTTAATCCCAATTGATTGCAACACAGGTCTGCCAAAATATAGTCAAAGATAATCACCAAAATAATTGCACTGCTAGACAGAAACTTAGGGAAGGCAACATCAACATCCATGCTTCTATCCCCAACTATCCCCTTGCACTCCTCAACCAAAAAAAAAAAAAAAAAAAAACCCAGCTATCTTAGATGGCTGTTCCAAAATCCTTTAAGGATAAAAATATTATTCTTCTCAGAGTTTAAACTTAAATTGCAAATGGCTGTTGGAGAGTTAATATCATGAGTTCTTTCCATACTAATAGGTATATAATTGTCATTTTATCAGGCTAGGATATTCTTGACTCCAAAATGAAATGAAAGAGAAAATTGTAACTAATCTTAATAATGAGCACAGATGCAAAAACTTTTACATTTAACTAATTCTACAATGTAATAAAAATTGATTAACAAGTAGATTTTGTCCCAGTTATGCTAGACAGTTTAGAAAATCTGCCAATAATACCATATTCACAGATTAAAGAAGGAAATTTCTGAGCATCCCAATAGATGCAATAGATTAAAAAAAAGAAGAAGAAAACTTCACAGTTATTGGAAAAATTCAGTATGCATTCCCATAAAAGGCAGAAACAATGTCTTCTCTGAGTTTAAAAAAAAAACCTCCAGGCCAATTTTAGAATATCTCAAGGCCAACAGAAAGACTATCTAAAATAAAGCCCAAATGTACAGAACACAAAATCCCACATGTTCACACTTACATGTGGCATCTAAGACAACTGAACTCTTGGAAGCAGAGAACAGAATGGGAGAGAGAGGGGAATAGATGTTGGTCAAAGGGTAGAAAGTTGCAGTTAGGCAAGAGGAATAGATGATGAGTATTTAAGGGGTGGAAAATAAGTTTGATTCTATCATTCCACACTGTAGATAACATAACATCATTGTGTACCTCATAAATATGATTATAATTTTTCCAAAAATAAAAAATAATTTTTTAAAAATAAATCTTATGTGGGTTAAAAAAAAAAAGTAAGGACCAAATGGTAGCTTTTACCCAGAAAAGTTAAGTGAGAAGGGTTACCAGGGTAAGACACACTGTCTATGTAGGTCCTGGCAAACTCTTTGTGTAACTCTTTATTATGTAACATTAAGTAAAAAACAAAGAACACACATTGGCATCTATGCTCCGATTACAGTAACATTAAACAGTTTTTAAAAAATAACAAGGACTGGGATCAAGCAGATGAAAATGAAAACAGGTGACAAATTGTGAAACTTTTAATTAGAAAAAATAATAAAAGTATATATGACTACTATGTGATAATATCCTATGAGCAGCTTTATGGAAGGGAAATAAATAGACATGAATGACTGAAAAGAAAGAAAATTGGTCAAGTGTGGTGGCTCAATGCCTGTAATCCTAGCATTTGGGGTGGCTGAGGCAGGTGGATTGCTTGAGCTCAGGAGTTCAAGACCAGCCTGAGCAAGAGTGAGACCCCGTTTCTACTAAAAACAGAAAAAACTAGATGGGCATAGTGGTACATCCTGTAGTTGCAGCTACTTAGGAGGGTAAGGCAAGAAGATTGCTCAAACCCAAGAGTTTGAGGTTGCTGTGAGTTATGATGCCATGGCATCACAGGTGTGACAAGTCTTGATACCCAGGGTGACAATAGTAAATAAAATTCTGTCTCAAAGAAAAAAAAAAAGAAGGAAGGAAGGAGGGCAGGAGGAAAGAAGGGAAGGAGAGAGAGAAAATTCACCCTATAGAAAGGTTAAAAACACAGCAAAAGAAAGCAGGCACTTACAAAAAAAAAAAAAGGAAAGAAAGAAAGAAAGAGAGAGAGAAAGAAAGCAAGCAAGCAAGCAAGCAAGCAAGCAGGCTCTTCCTAGGAATTTTATCCATTTTAAATTTTACTCGGTCTAGGGTGCAAATCTGGGGTCTGAGGAAAAGGGAAATTCTACAAAATGTCTGATAAAATCCACTACCTCCGAGAAACTCCACCCATATAGCTAAGTATGCATGCCTTTCCAAATGTGCTGTTGTCTGCAGGGACTTTCAAGGTTAATAGGCTTCTTTGATTTTGGCTTAATCTTAAAATCGTTCCAATGAGGGCCTTACTCTCATAAACTAGTTAGCACCCCAAACTCTGAACGTAATCATTTCCTAATGAGATCATCAACACCCAAGGGACTTAGATCTCAGGCACTTACATTTGAGGGTTTCTCCCTCAGGGTTAGGGAGAAAATTGCCAACTTAAGACCTTGGCACTGAAGGTTTAACAGGTAAAAAAGATCAAATTTGATTGACAGTATACATCCTTGAATGTCAGGAAAAAAGGAAACCAGGACTTATTTTAAGGTTGATTTTTTAAAAGCAATAAAATCCTGCTACAAAATGGTCCAGCATGTGTTTAAGAGAGATGACCAAATATCAACCAAGTCTTTACATAGATATATTTCAAACAATGTGAAAACACAGACAAAATGAAGACATCCAAAATGCATATATAAGAAATTATAAACTAAAAACAGTGCCCCTTAAATGTGATTTAGCAAAGTCAAGTAGAATTTGCATAGCTATATTTGGAGAATACATTTTCCAAATCTAATTGCTTTTTCCAGGCAAACTTGCTACTATTATATCCATTTTTGTTTTGTTTACAAACTAGTAATATCTCTAATTAGAAGCAAATCCATTAAAGTTGATCATAAGTACAATCATATATTAATGAACAGGATTAATATATGAAAATGTCAAAAGCAGAGGCTATTTCTTCAGAGTACAGATAGAGTACTTTCTCCAATTCCTGTTGAAGTTGAACATCTAATAAAAATATCAAATTGTAATAGATATGTGAACATTTAAAAACATAAGCAAATTTCAACTTTTATTCAGGAAAAAGAAAAACTACATTTTAACCCTGGGAAATTCAGAAATTTGTTCTGTTTTCAAAATTACATAAAATAAAAATCTGGAACTTATCTAGCTATATCATTTCACTTGCATTTTATTCTTTGACAATGCTAAAAAAATTATTTCCATAGAAACTATACATGTTTAAACAATAATGATTTTCATCATATCACCCATTCCCCTTTACCCTCATGAAGAGTAAAGTGGAATAAATAAATTATAATTATCAGATGAGTCGATGAACATCAAAATATTTCTCCACACCACATATATTCATCCACCACACTGGCTGTGCAGTTAGTTACGCAATTCTGGATATATTCATTATAATAGTTTTAGTTTTGGGGTTGGGGGGGTTTGCAGTTTTTGGCTGGGGCTGGGTTTGAACCCACCACCTCTGGCATATGGGACCGGTGCCCTACTCCTTGAGTCACAGGCGCCACCTAATAGTTTTAGTTATAAGCAATAAAAAACAACTGAAATAACTTATAACTTTATCAAAAAGTAATGCATTGGTTCATGTAACTGAAAAGTCCTGCCTTCGGACTCAGGGGGACTTGGTACTAAATTGTTATAATTAGGAATTGCTCCTTTTCCTTCTCTCCCTCAGGCAGCCTCTTCCCACTTTAGGAGCAGAGATGGCTAGCAAAAGCTCCAGGTTAACAACCTCAGGAGAAACACAGTGCTTCTTTCCCAATAATTCCAGCAAGAATCCCAGGATTTAGTCTCATTGGCCTAGTTTGGATAGTATGTTTAAATCCAAACCAATCACTTTTGCCAGGTGTATGACATGCCCTATGACTTAGGGAGGTAATGGCAGCTCCACATCAACTACATGTTCCAAATAAGAGTTGTTCTACCAAAGAAAACCAGAACAAATGTACAGGGAACATAGCAAACAACATAATTCATTAGAGTTTTTTCTCCAGTAATTTCTACAGTGAGGTAACTTAGATCCAGTCCCTCACTTCAGAGATAACTACTGCAAATACTAATTCCATTCTCCCCTTTCTAGAATACTTGTAAAGATTTATAGAGGCCTATCTTCAGCTAACATCTGTAGAAATGTCTATTGATGAGTCCTCAAGTAAGACAAAACTAATTAGAGGCCAGCTATACACATGTTTCTCTATGAGGTCAAGTAAACCAACACCTTTAATTTGAAAGAAGATCCTGTATGATGTAATTCATTTATCTTAATTTTTATTTGAAATATTTCTATGTTTTTAAATGCATATGCCACAAAAGGACAACACATTAAACTATTAATGGCCATTAATATCTTGGGTTGAATGTGGTCATCCATACTTCCCTGAAAAAAGGACTTTATAGGAGAGATTAGAAAAAGAATATAAATGGGGGGGAAAAAAAGCCTAGGGATAATGGAAAGCAATTAATGGAAGGAATGATTGAGGCACCAGGAACAATATTCATTGTCAAATTTATCCATGAATTCATTTTTTGCATATGTTTAGAGCACTGACTATGACAAAACTACTGTGCTAGAGAAAATACAAAGAAACATGGCATAGCCCCTACTCCTCCCAAATCATAATTAGTGAGAGAAAAAGAACATGAAAAGTGACAGTGAGAATGACATGATAATTCCTTCTTTTTGTTTCCCTCCATCATAAGCTCCAGATTTTGTTCTGGAACTCATAATAAATAACACATTATTTTAAATGTTTAATTTAACTCATATGCAAATTCAGAAAACTACTGCTTGCCTAACTACCAGGGTAACATGCAAATAATAAAAGCAAAAAGCATATATAAGAGAAGCTAAATGCAAAAAAGGCGATGCAATTTGGTAAATTATTTAAAAAATGGGAGTATGAAGATTTTCAGAATTTTTAATTAATTCACTCAGTAATTATATACTGAGTATTTATTGAATAGTAGGCATGATATATGATCGTGTAAGTTATTTAAGATGAATTAGGCTTAATAATTGTGTTAGAAAAGCACAAAACTTTTAATTAGAAACTAATAGAAAAGACAATTCATAAAAACTACTAAAAATACAAATTGTGACGAGTACAAAAAGAGAGATCCAAATGAGATCATAGAAGACTACAGAAGATAGGTAGGCCTTCAAAGACGGTTAAAATTCCTATATGTTTCTTAGAGGTGTTCTGAGTACAATAAATGGTGTAAAACACATCAGGAAAATATAAACAGTCAGTTCAAAAGTATCTAGAAAATTTTGGATGAAGATATCATGTACATACAAACCATTGTTTTTAATATCCTATGTTTTGTATTATTGTATCATTTACAATTAGAAGAATTTGAAAGCTAAATAATATTTGTTATGTAGAATACTTTTGAAGTCATTATAGCCATAATGTATAAAGAATGGGATTCTTCACATACTGTCTGTATTGGGTATTATATGCCAAAGATACCCGAGATACATGTTCTTAGCAAATTAGTAGTAAAATATGAATTAAGCTTCCCACATACAATGGGAAATATGTTTTAATGGTTAAGAAGTTAGACGTGTAAATTACCTGTTTAATCAGGCAGACAAAAACAATATCTCCTCACAAGAAAAGTAACTGGGCCTCCATAAAGACCTTTCTTACCTTGTGGCTAGCAAATAAAATATATACCATTTTTTAAGTGAAATAAGTGAGACACGGGAAGATAAATACTGGATGTTCTCACTCACACACAGAAGCTTTAAAAAGTTGATTTCATGGAAGTAGAGACTAGAATAGTAGTTACTAGAGGCCAGGAAGAGTAAGGGAGAAGAAGAGCAGATTTGTTAAAGGATATAAATTAAAACTAAATAGAAGAAATAAGTTCTAGTGTTCTACAGTACTATACAGTGACTATAGTTAATAATTTACTATGTATTTTTTGAATAACTAGAAGAGAGGATAATTTCAAATGTTCCCAACACAAAGAAAAGATAAATGTTTGAGGTGATAGGTATGCTAATTAGCCTGATTTGATCATTACACATTGTATACATGTATTAAAATATCACTCTGTACCACATAAATATGTACAATTATGTGTCAATTAAAAATAACATGCACAAAGAACATCGTGGTCTACACAGGCAGAATAAATGATCAGTCATGAAGGGTAGCAGAAAAACCTCTAAACCATCTAAATGGTATGTCATAGAGCATAATAAGAATAAAGGGAATCTAGGAAAAAATGCCTCCTGAGTATATCAACTCCTGGGTTAAAAAAGTAAAGGCATGAGAGGCCAGGAGCCATGGCTCACGGCTTATAATCCTAACACTCTCAGAGGCCAAAGTGGGTGAATTGCTTGAGCTCAGGAGCTCGAGGCCAGCCTGAGCAAAAGCGAGACTCTGTCTCTAGAAACAGCAGGGCTCTGTGGTAGGTGCCTTACCACTCTGTGGTAGCTGCTTGGAAAACTGAGGTAAGAGGATAACTTCAGCCCAAGAGTGTGAGGTTGCTATGAGCTATGATGCCACAGCACTCTGTCAAGAGGGACAAAATGAGCCTCTGTCTCAAGGAAAAAGGGGAGCAGGGCGGCACCCGTAGCTCAGTGGATAGGGCACAGGCCACATACACGAAGGCTGGTGGGTTCGAACCCAGCCTGAGCAAGCTAAAACAACAATGACAGCTGCAACAACAACAAAAATAAATAGCCAGGTGTTGTGTCAGCCACCTGTAGTCCCAGCTACTTGGGAGTCTGAGGTAAGAGAATCACTTAAGCCCAAGAGTTTGAGGTTGCTGTGAGCTGTGATGCTACAGCACTCTATCTAGGGCAACAGCTTGAGACTCTTAAAAAAAAAAAAAAAAAAAAAAGGTAAAGGTATGAGGAACACTAGTGGGATTTGATTTTAAATTTTAGCACATGGGACTTCACATGGGATTTGTCCCAATATGTATTATAGCTCTTTAAAGGACACACATTTACTCTGCTATCCTACCTCTCCCTGTACAATGAACACGATCACAAAGCTCACCCCATGAGGCATTAGCGCCACAGAAGGTTAATAATGTAAGACTGTAGATAATCTGGCTATCCCAGGTACTGTGGTCAGCTTGAACTCCACCTTCACATTTAGACCCACGTGCAGACTAGTAATGCACAATCAAACTTTAATCGAAAGAAAATGCTAGTTCAGAAAAAGACTTTTGCCAAGTTTCCTGTGGAATGAAATACCAACTTTTCATACTAGAGTACATCATGTTTCTAGGATTATTCTTTAGCAAAGGAAGTATAAAACAACAGATACTCACAGAATTTTCCAAGATGTCTCTAGTCTCACTGATACAATGAAAATTATTTATTCTGAATCCCAGGAAGATTTCTAAGAATGACATTTTAGAGGATTCCACTTCCTTACAAAATACCAGGTTTGGAAAGCTGAATGCTACTTGGTAATTCTTAGACACAAATCACAAATAATTTGTACTAGCTAAAGAAGTTCAAAATTCTGTCTGAAATTTTTTTAATTTAAAAGATTCTTTAGCTGCCATAGATGGTGGCCTCTTTGATGCATCTGGGCAAAGTAAGTATTAAACCTTCTGGAAAGGATTCATGATTCTGAGATGCCATTAAGAAAATTCCTGATTCACAGGAAATGGTCAAATGTAAACATTATCAGAAATTTGGAAGAATTCGATTTCCACCCTCATGGATGAGTTTGTCAAGACTTCAGTGACAAGATTTGAGATGATTGACTCCAATTTTGAAAGCAATTGTACTGTGGGTATCAAACAACACTTCATGCTGCAATGAATGGTTCACGAAAGGAAGAATCAATCAATTCAGTGATTTCATAGTTGCCTTATTTTATGAAACTGAGGTTGTCAATGGCCCGTTTAGACCTGGTGGGACTTATTTGTATTCTCTATACTTGTTAGGGTAAGAACTAAATAAACAATTTTTAATTATGAAAAAAAAAGACTCTTTATTTTAATAAGTTACCAGTTAATCCTAAAATTTGGATTTCAAGCCTCCACAGCACTACAACATCCCTAGTAGCATCTTTCAAGACCTTTATATTCTTCTCTTGTTAACACTTGTCCTGCTCTTCCACTTATCCACTCAATTATTCATTCAACAAATATTTATTGTGTGCCTACTATCTGCCCAGCTCTATAAGTGACAAGAAACAGGAGGTATTCTTACCCACTTTGGAAGCTATGGAATCTGTGACAGAATATCACAATAGTGCCCCATAAAGCCACTGCCACATACTTTAAATTTGAGCCAGTAACTGGATGGACAGAGTAAAGACACAGAAACAGAGAAACTATAGGAAAATTACCTTCTACTTTTCACGCCAAACCAGAATGAAGAAGTAGAACCCTTTCCTACTGGACACATTCACCTACTCTAAAGCCATACTTGTTTGCAAAGTTGAAATATTGTCCCGCTTGAAGAGAGGAAGTGAGTTGCTTTTGGTGAGAAGGAACTAAGCAGTAACAGGCAGATCTGGAAAATCCAAATTGCTTTTAAAAAATATGTACATTGCCACTTTGAGGCTAGCCATAACTATCTAATTAACAAAAAAGCTAATGGCAAAATATTTACTTTGGGTTCCATCCAGACTATAACTGTAGCGAATCCTAACCATCCATACTCCTAGCCCATCTCATGAATGGATGGCATATTGTATTTCTATCTCAAAGGCCTGGACACTAGGCTAAAATGTGACTAATTTAGCAAAAAATCAAAACTGCTATTAGGGTAATAAAGAGGCCAAAAAGATCTTTGGCAGGGTAGGCATTTACAGCCTCCTAGCCAGTGTAGGATTCCGCCTGACAGATGATGCTAGAGTCTTCTGGATTTAACAGGATCCTTTTCTCCAAGAGGACCAACATCTATACTAAAAACAGAAACGGAATAGGATTAAGAACCACTATGCAGGCTCAGCACCCATAGCTCAGTGAGTAGGGCGCCAGGCACATACACCGAAGCTGGCGGGTTCGAGCTAAACAACAATGACAACTACAACAACAACAACAAAATAGCCGGGCGTTGTGGTGGGTGCCTGTAGTCCCAGCTACTCAGGAGGCTGAGGCAAGATAATCGCCCAAGAGTTCGAGGTTGCTGTGAGCTGTGATGCCACCGCAATCTACCAAGGGTGACATAGTGAGACTCTGTCTCAAAAACAAACAAACAAACAAAAAAAGAACCCCTATGCAGTAAAGGGAAGAAAAAAAAGAAAGGATTTTACTACAAACTTCCAATACCTTAGTTTGGGGGGAAAATCAGTTTTAGAAAAGGTTCCTATTTCTCATATTTAAATATATCTTTTAGGCCAGGCGCAGTGGCTCACACCTGTAATCCTAGCACTCTGGGAGGCTGAGGCAGGTGGATTGCCTGAGCTCACAGGTTAGAGACCAGCCTGAACCAGAGCGAGACCGTGTCTCTAAAACTAGCCAGGCGGGCACCTGTAGCCCCAGCTACTTGGGAGGCTGAGACAAGAGAATCTCCTGAGCCCAAAAGTTTGAGGTTGCTATGAGCTGTGATGCTATGGCACTCTACCAGGGGCAACAAAGTGAGACTCTGTCTCAAAAAATATATGTATGTATATATAGCTCTTAATTTTTAAAAGTTAAATGCCCCAACTACTTTTATAAAAGAAATGTAAACATACCCATGGAATACAATCCCCTAAACTTTATGCATATGCAAAGAAATTTCTAATAATTCAAATTTTTGTTTTTAATTTTTTCATATGAAGGGATCCCCACTTTTAACTCTCTTGGTTTATAAAATTTTAAAGTATTTTGTTTTTTATAAATTAATTCTCTTAGTTTATTCTGTAACCAGCACTCTCCTACTAGGTAAGTAATTTTGAAGTTTTTTAAACAAACTCTTAATATTAATTCTTGATGCTACTGCTTTTAAAATTATGGTGAAATTATGAAAAAATACATTTCCTGGACTATTCATTTAGATGGCCCTTGCACATCAGTCTAGATTCATGAGAGCTAGAATCTTTCACTTGTATATTATAGTCACAGACATCTAAAAATGTATTTTGCCCTGGGCTTATACACTTGTATATTATAGTCACAGACATCTAAAAATGTATATGCCCTGGGTAAAGCTATTGAAATTGACGTATACAATGTAGGAATTATACCAAGGAGAACACAGAGACTCGTATCAAATACTTCTGAAGGAGAAAGTACTTTTCTACCTTCTTCATATCAAAATAAATAATTTTAAACAAGTGATATGGAAATCATCATTAGTTCATTTTCTTCTGCTTTCTAACACTGGAAAAAGCAAAAATAGCCTAGGATTCAAATGCACTGCAAGAGATTGGAGAATTTAAGATCGAGACTTTTTAATCTGGAGAAGAAGGGACTGCTTCTCAAGCAATAGTAGTACCTCAGGTAACCTTCAACTTAAAACAATACCACTGGCTCTTTCTACTGTCAAGGCAAAGTATAATAATTAGCCTTAGGAAAGGTACATTAAGAAAAAGAGAAATGAGAAGAAGGGACGATTGTCTAGCCTGAGGCAGATTTAAGTCTGGCAGACTTCCCCACATAATCCTAATAGCATTCAAGGGACCAGATATCCTTCCTTCGCTTTCTCATCTATTACTGTGGAATTAAAACAAAACAAAACAAAAAAACAGTGGTAGACAAAAGACGAGGAACGGCAGGAGGTGAGGGGAGAAACAAAGGGAAGGAGGGAATATGGATACCAGGCTTAGAACAGTTAAGTGCATGGCACCTTCAACTAATGTGGAAAGTTAAACAGAATTTTTTTACAAGCTGGCACCCACTCACATAATGAGATGCATTGTCAGTCCTCACTAAGTGAAATATTTGTGTTGCCATGCAGCTAAACAAATGCCTTTTTTCACTTTCACTTAAGACAGCCTCCTACTCCTATTTCTCTAAACGGTACAGGCAGGCCTAGCAGGATAACATGTGTAGTCTGGGCAGCATATTTCCCGCAGCCCCACAAAAAGAGTATTTATATTAACATTCCAGGTTCCTTGGGAATTATAGAAATTCCATGCATTAAAACTAATGTAAAATTTCTGCTATTTTAATATCTTCACTTATCAATCATTGCAACTTGGCACAGAATGGAATAATACAGTAGCATTAAAGTCACTAAACATTCAAGACTGTAGCAACATTTTTTTCACATCATTTGCACATTACTATTCATAATGCAACAGTGATCTCCTATATAAAATATGATGAATTCACAAGTATGATTATCAAATTTATGGTGTGTGCTCACTACACCACATATTATGGTTTCGTAGCTTGTTTGCCCTAAAGTAACAAAGATTTGCATAGAGTTTAAATGAGTATGGTCTATACAAACTATAGTTAAAATATTATTACAGTTATATGCTTTTCCATATAAACCAGTAAAAGAAATCATATTTCTTTCTTCTTTAGGGCAGTATTTTATTACAATTAAATGAAAAGCTTAGCTCTGCTATTTCTCTGAAAACAAAATCCAGACCAAAAGAGATAAAGTTCAGGGATTAGACATGAAAACCAGTGAAAATTTTTTAAAAGTAAAAATTAAAAACTCAAAGCCTAAATATCTTGTTTTATCTCAAAATAAGGGCATTGTTATTCTTAAAAAAAGAGAATAAGGGGAAAAAACCCTACCAGGTACCTGATATCTAGAGAATAATGATAAAAAAGCTATCACTGGATTTTTCTTGTCCTTAAACTCTTTTTGGGACAACTTGGTACTTTAGACCTCATTTCCAGAACCCCTCCCATACTTATCAGCACTATGATGATTGCTGATCTTCTGCTACTTAACATAGGGGTCCCTGTACCTTGTGAGCAGTTTTCCACAGAATTCAAAGTCAGAGAGTATTCCAAAGAGCTCTTCTCTTTGAATTTAAGAAACATTCCTATACAAGAGAAAGAGAACGTGACAGAATGGATCTTTTCAAAAGAAACATTCCTACATAAGGGGGAAAAAAGTGATAGATCTTTAAAATTTTTCTGAGATTTCTCAAGGTGAATCAAACTCAAAAGTAATACTACAATTCTGTCTTATTTTTAATTAGAAAATAAAGTCTATCTTTTGAATAAGGTATAACTAATTGACAGTTGTCACAAAGGCAATTGTTCTCTTCTACTCTGACCTTTTTAAGCTCTTGCTCTGGTGAAAAGTTAAATCATGCTTGAAATAAAACAAATAAGACAAAAGAAAAAAAAGGTCTCCAGAGTGAATATAAATTAAGAGAAAGGTCAAAAAAAAATGAATAAGACTGATGTGTTACAATTATTAAGTTTTTTTTAAAAAGAAGGTACATTTTTTCTTCTTGTCTAAGTTGGGATTGCAGTTGCTTTCCCTGAGGATTTGAAGAAAATTTTGTAAACCCTTCCAACTTGAGACAACAGCAGCTGACTACGTTTTCCAAAGGAAAGTCTAAAATAAGTGAAAATGTGTATTCCTTTCCATTCTCATAAAATTTCAACATTGAAGCTGACATTTAAATATGACTGCTTTCTGTGGCAAAGGGGTACATTCAATACTGCTCCCCAGAAACATTCAAGTCTATCTCAGCAGAACACAGTTCTAATATTTATCTCCTCTATGGAAAAACATCTAGAAGAAGAGGATTCAGGATTGTGACTCTAGAAGATTTTCATGACAATTTTTTTTTAAATACGTGTATTTTATTATTCTTCATTACATTATTTCCCCCCCCACTCCCCAGTGGTAAGACAGAATTTATTTACAGAAAAGAATACAGAAAACACTAAAGCTCCTGGTAGAGGGAGAGAACTCAAGTGGGGAGAGAGAAGCTCTCTCCCTTTCTCTCCCGGTCTTCCCCGTCTCCTCCTTTAGGCCT
>CAUYRH010114241.1:0-40241 GCA_963574655.1 Perodicticus potto | reverse complement strand
GTCTCCTGCCTCCGCCTTCCAAGTAGCTGGGACTACAGGCGCCCGCCACAACGCCCAGCCATTTTTTGGTTGCAGCCGTCATTGTTGTTTGGCAGGCCCGGGCTGGATTCGAACCCGCCAGCTCAGGTGTACGTGGCTGGCGCCTTATCCCGTTGAGCCACAGGCGCCGAGCCAAAGTGTCATATTTTTATTTGCTCTCATCCTCTCTGCCCTTGATCACATCTATCACCCTACAGAGCAGGTGGCTTCCACCAAAAAAGAACGTCCATTTATTAGGACCCTTTTCTGGATGTCCCCAGTCCAGTACTGCACCAAGACTTCAGGGTTCAGAGCCCACCAAAAGGTAGCCTCAGCAGGTTATGGGCTCAAAGAGTCTCTTCCAACCTTCCGGAAGCTTTCCGTTTGCAGAGGTCACGTAAGGTTACGCACAGAGCCGCAGAGCCTTCTGGGAGCTCAGTGCATGATGGCGACGCCCAGCCTGCGGGGCCGCCTGGCGCGGCTTGGGAACCCGCGGAAACCTGTTCTAAAGCCCAACAAACCCCTCATCCTAGCTAACCGGGTCGGGGAGCGGCGCCGGGAGAAGGGCGGTGAGCAGTTGGAGTCGAGGAAGCCCCGGAGTGGAAGCCAGAGGGGCGAAGGGGCTGCTGGGTATGAGGGTGGGAAGGTAGAGGCCGCCTGGTGACTGAACTTAACCCTGTTCTGCCCCTCCAGAGGCGACCTGTATTACGGAGATGTCGGTGATGATGGCTTGCTGGAAGCAGAATGAATTCCGCGACGAGGCATGCAGAAAAGAAATCCAGAGCTTCTTTGATTGTGCTTCGAGAGCTCAGGTGACAGATGGTTCCAGGGTGCCTTAGGAAAAGAATGGGGGGGATAGAAGTAATGGTTCTCCTTGCCTTTTGCTAGGTAATAGAAAAGTCTGTCTTGGGCGGCGCCTGTGGCTCATCGAGTAGGGCACCGGTCCCATATACCGAAGGTGGTGGGTTCAAACCTGGCCTCACCGAACTGCAAAACAGAAAAATAGCCGGGCGTTGTGGCGGGTGCCTGTAGTCCCAGCTACTCAGGAGACTGAGGCAGGAGAATCGCCTAAGCCCAGGAGTTGGAGGTTGCTGTGAGCTGCTTGACTCCAGGGCACTCTACCAAGGGCGATAAAGTGAGACTCTGTCTCTACAAAAAAAAAAAAGAAAGAAAGAAAAGTCTTTCTCATTCATTTGGGAGCTACATCACCCATATCAAAGTGGGTAAAATAAGGTTAATGTTAATAGCTACTTTACAGAATTTTGTGAATGTCAAATGAAGAAATAAATGGGAAAACCATTTTGAAAGATTTGAACTGCCGCTCAAATAGACATTCTTGTCTGAAATAGAACCAAAGAGAGTGAAGCTGTCTAAAGACAGGTTGTTTAGTTTCCAGCCTATACTTAGTTGCTAGCTGGCATAGTAGCTTATAATTATAGTTATTTGAAGGTTCCAGGTCCCTTTTGTTGAAAGTAACTGCAGCATTTCTCTGGGCTGGTTAATATCTTGGGGCACTTTAGGGCTTTGTGAGAACTATCGGCCTAGGTCAGGACAAACTTTAGAAATGTCATTCTTAACATTTGTTCTGTATTTTCAGGAAGCCCGTAAGACGAGATCAATCCAGGAGACCCTAGGAGAGTCTGGGAGTTTACCTCCCAAGAAATTGAATAAATTGTTACAGAGGTTTCCTAACAAATCTCACCTCAGCTGAAAATGGGAAAGCATTTTCAATGACTGAACTGTATCTTCTGAGAACTATGCACATTTTAAAGACGTTTGCACTTTTGAAGAGTAGAATGAGGCAAAACACTTTTTTCAGCCTTTGGAATCATAGTCTGGGTAGAAGTTTATCTTGAAATAAAATCCTCTGAAGAGAATTTGGCCTTTTGTTATGAATTAAGTACTTCATTCTTGAGCCCTGTATCCTCTCCCAGACCTTGGAAGTTCTTTGCTCCCCGATTTGCCCTGGGAGCAGGACAAAAATCTTCATCTTGTCTTTTCCTGAGTTTGAAGTCCTTTACACCATTTAATGCCCTTGCTTTTGGATTCACTAAGGATGTTGAAGTTTGCCTTCTTCTGTAAGTATTTAGTGACTGCCTGTTTTGTGCATAGTCCCTGCAAGGTGTTCCCTGGATAATCAAGCTCACAAACTGGTGACTGGAGGTCCTAAGATGCATTTTATATGATCCACATAGTTAAAAAAATGGCTCAGCGAGTAGGGTGCCAGCCCCATATACCGAAGGTGGCGGGTTCAAACCTGGCCTCGGCTGAACTGCAAAAAAACAGAAAACTAGCCGGGCGTTGTGGCGGGTGCCTGTAGTCCCAGCTACTCGGGAGGCTGAGGCAAGAGAATCGCCTAAGCCCAGGAGTTGGAGGTTGCTGTGAGCTGTGTGACACCACGCCACTCTACTGAGGGCGATAAAGTGAGACTCTGTCTCTACAAAAAAAAAAAAGTTTTAAAATTAGCTCACTACTTTCCAAAATAGGAAAAAAAGTCGTTAAAGTCCACATTTTAGCTTTTCTTTTTTTAAAAAGTTCAAAAGCTCTGGTAACCCTATTTTTTTATTCCCATCTGGCAATAGTCAAGTGGTGCTGATTATCATTTTTTAATTTTAGAGATAAGGACTTGCTGCTATGTTGCCCATTCTGGTTTCTTTTTTTTGTTGAGACAGAGTCTCACTTTGTCACTCTCGGTGGAGTGCTGTGGCATCACAGCTCACAGCAACCTCAAATTCCGGGGCTTAAGTGATTCTCTTGCCTCACCCTCCCACATAGCTGGGTCTACAGGCGTCCACCACAACACCGGGCTGTTTTCTGGTTGTAGTTGTCATTGCTTTGGCAGGCCTGGGCTGGGTTTGAACTCACCAGCCCTGGTGTAGTGGCTGGCGCCCTAACCACTGAGCTACAGGTGCCAAGCTGCCCAGTCAGGTTTCAAACTCCTGGCTTCAAATGATCATCCTCTCTTCCCCTCCTAAAGTGCTGGGATTAGAGGTGTGAGCCACCATGCCCCACTATAGAACTGATTATCATTTATCATTATTCTCTAGTGATCGGACGATGGGACTTTCCCAAATGTCAAAACAGACTTAATTGGCAGTTACCTTCTTTGGGTATTATTCACTTCTCTCAAGTTATCTGCCTGGTTGCTGAAGGAATTTACTTTTGTGATTCCCCCGATATTAGGAATTGCATAGCATTTTATGTATACGCTTTCAGGAACAATTTTTTTATTATTTTCTATATTTTTAGAGACAGTATCTCACCCAGGCCAGAGTACAGTGGCTCAATCATAGCTCATTATAGCCTGGAACTCTTGGGAATCAAGCTATATTCTTGCCTCAGCTTCCCAAATAGTTAGGACTATAGGCACATACCACCACACCAGGGTAATTTTTGAATTTTTTTAGGGATGGGGTCTCACTATGTTGCCCAGTCTAGTCTTGACCTGGCCTCAAGTAATTCTGCCTCTTTCTGGCATACTTGAGTTAACCTTTTTGCATATCCCTTACAACATTAAATATGAGACAAAGAGATCAGTGGTTTTTAATGCTCCAGTGAAAAAATTAACTAATGTGAGAAAGGGTCTTGCCTTTCCGACACCCTGACAGCTACCTCTTCTCCAGGTAGAGCTATGAGAAGAGCTGGAGAAGCTCTTCATATCCTATGAAGTAGAGTACTGGGCAACTGCCTAGTTCTGCAAGCTGAACCTTTTAGCTACAGGAAGAAGCTCAGGGCTTTGAACTAGACTTTGGAGTTCTTTTTTTTGAGACAGAGTCTCACTATGTTGCCCTTGGTAGAGTGCCATGGTGTCATAGCTCACAGCAACCTCTTAACTCTTGGGCTTAAGCGATTCTCTTGCCTTAGCCTCCCAAGTAGTTGGGACTACAGGCGCCTGCCACAACGCTTGGTTAGTTTTTGGTTGCAGTTGTCATTGTTGATTTTAGCTGGCCCGTGCTGGGTTCGAACCTGCCAGCCTTGGTGAATGTGGCTGGCACCGTAACCATTGTGCTATGGGCGCCAAGCCGACTTAGGAGTTCTTAACTTATCCCAGTAAGAGCTCTGTGAACTTGGATGGGAAAAACTGAAGCTTAGCATTTTGATTAGGACTGTGGGAAACAAACCACAATAGCATTAACAATACATATGTGAAATCAATAATAATTTTCATATTTTTTTATAGTTATGAATATCTCAAAGTATCATTTATAGTCATCAATTGCTTATAAAAAGTAAAAAAAAATGTTTTTTTTTTGAGACAGTCTTACGCTGTACTTCAGGCTAGAGTGCAGTGGTATTATTTCAGCTCACTGCAGCCTCAAATAAATAGCTGGGTTTAAGTGATCCTCTTGCCTCAGCCTCCTGGGTGGCTGGGACTACAGATATGTGCTATCATGCTCAGCTGATGTTTCTATTTTTATAGAAATTGGGTCTTGCTGTTGCCCAGAGTTCAAGTAATCATCCCACCTTGGCTTTTCAGAGTGCTATGGATGTGATCCACTGTATCGGCCAAAATTTTTTTTTTTTGTAGAGACAGGGTCTCACTTTATTGCCCTCGGTAGAGTGCTGTGGCGTCACCCAGCTCACAGAAATCTCCAACTCCTAGGCTTAGGCGATTCTCTTGCCTCAGCCTCCCGAGTAGCTGAGACTACAGGCACCTGCCACAATGCCCAGCTATTTTTCTGTTTTGCAGTTCGGCCGAGTAGCTGAGACTACAGGCGCCTGCCACAATGCCCAGCTATTTTTCTGTTTTGCAGTTCGGCTGAGGCTGTGTTTGAACTCACCACCTTCAGTATATGGAGCCGGCGCCCTACTCGCTGAGCCACAGGCACCACCCATGGCCAAAAAATTTTTTTCTGAGGCAGGATCTCACTTTGTTGCCCAGACCAAGTGCAGTGGCTTCATCTTATCTCACTGTAGCTTCCAGCTCCTGGGCACAAATGGTCCTTCTGCCTTAGCCTCTTAAGTAGCTAGAGACTACAGGCACAAGCCATTATACCTATTTTCTTTTTTTCTTTCTTTTTTTTTTTTTGAGACAGAGTCTTACTTTGTTGCCCTAGGTAGTGCCATGACCTCATTGTAGCTCAAAACAACCTCACATTCTTCGGCTCAAGTGAACTTGCCTCAGATTCCTGAGTAGCCAGGACTACAGGCATGTGTCACCATGCCTGGCAATTTTTTTCTATTTTTTAGTAGAGACAGGTTTAGCTCTTGCTGGTCTTGATCTCCTGAGCGCAAGCAATCCACCTGCGTCAGCCTCCCAGAGTGCTAGCATTACAGGCATGAGCCATGGTGCCTGGCCTAATAATTTTTTATGGAGAGGAGGTCTTGCTATGATCACCAGTTCCTTGCCTCAAGCAATCTTCTCTTCTCAGCCTCCCAAGGTGCTGGGATTATAGGCATGAGGCAAGGTCCCTGGTTCTAGTTTAAAAGTTAAGATAGTGTTTATACTTCCTACTAGATCTTGTCATTTAATATGTAAATAAAGAAGCATCATTAGATTACTTCAATTTATTACAATAATTCTGATAATTGCATTTCAATATAATTGGTTTCTTTTGTAATTCTTGTGTTTTATTCTGTGCATTTATAAACAATTTGGGAAGGGGCCCCAAAGATTGCACCAGACTGCCAAAGGGTCCATACACAAACAAAAGTTAAGAATTCTTCAGCCGGGCGGGCGCCTTGTAGTCCCAGCTCCTCCGGAGGCCGAGGCAAGAGAATCACTTAAGCCCAAGAATTTGAGGTTGCTGTGAGCTATAACGCCATAGCACTCTACCGAGGGCGACAAAGTGAGACTCTGTCTCTTAAAAACAAAAACAAAAAAAAAAAGAAGAAGAAGAAGAAGAATTCTTGGCTCCGTGCCTGTAGCTCAGCAGCTAGGGCGCCAGCCACATACACGGAGCCGGCAGGTTGGAATCCAGCCCGGGCCCGCCAAACAATGACAACTACAACCAAAAAATAGCCGGGCGTTGTGGCAGGCGCCTGTAGTCCCAGCTACTTGGGAGGCTGAGGCAAGACAATCGCTTAAGCCCAAAAAGAGTCTGAGGTTGAGGTTGCTGTGAGCTGTGACGCCACGCAATCTACCGAGGGCCACATAGTGAGACTGTGTCTTCAAAAAAAAAAAAAGAATTCTTAGACTCAAAGCTGCAGGGACAAACAGTACAACCATTTCCTAAAATCAAATGCTTTCTTTCCTGGTGTTTCCCCTCTTAGACCCGACGGGTGCACCGGTGTGCAGGTTGCTGGACTACAAGTCCCAGAAGGTGGTGAGGCCTGAGGACCTATCCAGAGTTAGGACAGTAATTCTATCCAATAGTTCCTGTGCTGTCTGGTGACAGCCTACAATTCCCAACACACATGGCGGCTGTTTATTCCTTTAGGACATATGGACAGAGTTATTGCTGGGATCTGTAGTCATTTCGTATGTCGTTGGCGGTTGGCTTCCTCTTATGATGTCTGAGGGTCGACTCGACAAAAAAAAAAAAAATGCAGCAATTAAACAAACATGTCTCCTTCATCCGTCCGTACTCGATCCGCTTTCCGAACGCGCGAGAACGGAAGCGGTGGTGGCCGGCGCGGCCGGAAGTGCAGATCAGCTGATGGGGGAGGCGGCGCCGCAGCCGCCGAGAGGCCCCGGCCGCCGAGCGCCTCGTCCGGGCCGCGAGTCTCGGAGACCGGCCAGGATCGCCGTCCGCACCTCGCTGGTGGGCGCAGCCCGGCACCGTCTCTCTCCCAGGCCTGAGACACTCGCCCGGCACGGCCGCCCTGAGCGCCCCGGCCACCCCCGGCCCCGGCTCGCCCCTCAGGCTCCGGGCCTCCCCTCAGTCCCCGGCCGGCGGCCCAGGCCCCGGATCCGCGGGGGGGGACCCGGCCCCGGGGGGTGCGGGCCCTATGGAGCTGATGTTCGCGGAGTGGGAGGATGGAGAGCGCTTCTCCTTTGAGGATTCGGACCGCTTCGAGGAGGATTCACTCTGTTCCTTCATCTCCGAGGCCGAGAGCCTCTGCCAGAACTGGCGGGGATGGCGCAAACAGTCAGCGGGGCCCAATTCCCCCACCGGCGGCGGCGGCGGAGGCGGTGGTGGCGGTACGAGAATGCGAGGTGAGATTGCGCGGGGGAGAAGGGGAGCGGGGAGGCTGTGGCCCGGCCTTGCTCGGGAGCTGTCCGGTACCGGGAGCTGTCCCTGACTAGGAGCTGTCCCAAGCTTAGGACTTCAGGACTCACTTTTCCGGCCTCCCTGGGGTGGGCTGGCTTCTCTCCGCGCGCGTGTGTGTTGTGTGCGTGTGCGTGTTGTTCATGGTGCCGAGGAAATCCTGTGTTGGACACAACGTAGATCTTTTGCATCTCTTTTGCAGTTAAGAGATGGGATAAGGGAGCAGCAGCCCGTCTCTGACTTGGAAATACCTAACTCAGTTCAGCATAAGGCAAACCGCAAAGCAGACAGAAAAGAATGTGGGTAGGGGGCGGATTGTGAAGAAGTGACCACCTGAGGTGCATCACCCCATTGCAAAATGCATTGGCGCTTCTTGCTTCAGGGTGATAATCTCTGATCCCAGGTGCACCAAGAAGGCATCCCACCCAAGGGAAAGTGGAGGTGAGCTGGTTTGAGAGAGAGGATTCCATAGTTCATAGATCATCGGCTTTGCTCCTGGCCATGTCGATCACCTTTGAGAAGCCAAGGCTGGGACCACTGGATTGGAGCCTTAGATTTCCATTTCTGGGGTGTTGGGGAACAGTGTGGGTAATTTGCCTCTAGGCTGTCCTCATGAAACATTTTTCCTGCTTTTTGCTGTGAGTTGCTTTAATTCTTGGGCTTTTAGTGAATTAGCTGATTAGTGCTATGAAGAGTTTTGCTTTTAGTAGAGAGAAGAATGATTTTAAGAGAAGCTCCACAGGCTCAGGACTCAGCACATCCTTCCCTGCCTTCCTCATGGCACAGTTTTTGTGCTGGGCCTCAGTGGAAGTTAGCTTTCTTTAGCAGGTGAAGTAACTGGAGTCGTGGTGATGAAGATTTTCCATATATTAGTATTTTTCTGGGCAGGTGAAAATCTGGGAATGCACCCATATCCCCCATTCTCTGCTATCTTCAGTCTCTCACTTGTAACACAGAGGAGTTAACTTTTTTCTTTTAAAGGTTTTTCTCAATTCTATGATTTTCCAATCTGTCTTCTAATCTACCTGGCAATTGGTGAGATATACAGTCTGTTCTGTTATCACTGATTTTTTTTCTTTTTGGAGAGACAGAGTCTCACTTTTATCGCCCTGGGTAGAGTGCCATGGCGTCACACAGCTCACAGCAACCTCCCAATTCCTGGGCTTAGGCGAGTCTCTTGCCTCAAGCCTCCTGAGTAGCTGGGACTACAGGTGCCCGCCACAAAGCCTGGCTGTTTTTTCTGTTTTGCAGGTCAGCCGAGGCTGGGTTTGAACCTGCCACCTTCAGTATATGGGGCCGGCGCCCTACTTGATGAGCCACAGGCGCCACCCTGTTATCACTGATTTTTTATTAAAACTGTGTGGAAAACCTTCTTGAGTGGTAACTCCATCCTACTCCTAGTATTCCAGTAGCAGCAGCAGTTAGGTCCCCTGGGGTAACTATCTCCCCAGGAGGGCTTCCAGGGTGGGAAGTTGGCAGTTAGGTGTCTCAAAGGCAGTGCAGCTGCTCTGGGGTTCCTTTGTAACTCTTCTGAGCTCCTATCTTTCTTCTTTTGATGGGGCCTACAGTCATCTAGAGAGAAAAGGATAGTAAAAAAAATGTTCAGAGACAGTGGCAGAGGAGCGATATTAACGGTGTAATATAAATCTAAAGTGCTTGTGGTATATGGGAAATTCGATGCTGAGCCACATGAGCAGGGTTACTTGGTAGGGTCCTGGAACACACCTGTGTGGCCAGCTTCCTGGGATATCCCTGGGATCTTCTGTTCTAGACCTTAGGTAGCAGTTTGTGGGCTGGGGATTATCCAGCTCCCCTCCTCCAGATGGAATCTTGAGGGTTAGTGTATCCTGACAGGAGGATCCTTAGAATTTTTATCCAGGTCTCCTCTTTCTTTCATAGGGAAGGCAGATCCTGAGGATGTGGCACTGGCATGGGTGCCAAGTAATCATGGCCCTTTTCATGTCTTCTTCTCTTTTCCCTACCCCAACCTTTGTTTCCAAAGATGGATTGGTGATCCCATTGGTGGAGCTGTCAGCAAAGCAGGTGGCATTTCATATCCCATTTGAAGTGGTGGAGAAAGTTTACCCCCCAGTACCCGAGCAGCTACAGCTCAGAATTGCTTTTTGGAGCTTCCCTGAGAATGAAGAAGACATTCGGTGAGGCTAAAGGGCTGATGGTGGGTAGTGGGGTACTGATATTTCACTGTCTGCTGGGCTTCCCACTGAACAAAGGACATATTGTATTTGGGTCTGTGGTGAAAGGAAGAGAAGGGGAGGAGGGAATGCCTGGGATTTTCCCAAGAAAGAGTGATGCTGGCACTCCATGCCATTGTGGTCTCTGACAGGGTCTGCTGAAGGTTATTTGGTGAGTTGTGGTTATGTCCTCTTCTCCATCCCCCCAGGCTGTATTCGTGCCTGGCCAATGGCAGTGCAGATGAGTTTCAGCGAGGGGATCAGCTATTCCGAATGAGGGCTGTGAAGGACCCACTGCAGATAGGTGAGAGTCCTCTCATGCCCTGGGGCACCTCCTGCTCCTCATATCCCCTGTGTTATGAATTAAGAATGTACTACAAAGCGGTGCCCATAGCTCAGTCAGCAGGGCGCCGGCTGCATACACCAAGGGTGCTGGGTTCTAACCCAGCCCGAGCCTGCTAAACAATAATGGCAACTGCAACCAAAAAATAGCCGGGCGCTGTGGCAGGGGCCTGTAGTCCCAGGTACTTGGGAGGCTAAGGCAAGATAATTGCTTAAGCCCAAGAGTTTGAGGTTGCTGTGAGCTGTGATACCACAGCACTCTACTCAGGGCGACAGCATGAGACTCTGTCTCCAAAAAAAAAGAATGTACTACAAGAAGTTGAAGCATGTCTGAATAACTGCAGGGCCAGGGTCAAGGGCAAGGGCAGAGATCTAGGTCTTGGCAACTCTTTCTGACCATGCCTATATTTCTCCCCAGGGTTCCACCTGAGTGCTACAGTGGTGCCACCTCAGATGGTCCCTCCCAAAGGGGCCTACAACGTGGCTGTGATGTTTGATCGCTGCCGGGTCACTTCCTGCAGCTGTACCTGTGGGGCTGGGGCCAAATGGTGCACCCACGTCGTGGCACTCTGTCTCTTCCGCATCCACAACGTGAGGCCCTCCCAATTTATCCTGGCCCTATCCTACGCTCCATTCCCCCCTTCTCTGCTGCATGCCTGGCTACAATGTGAGCCCCGTCGCCTCTCCTACTTTGCCTCTCCATACCCAGCTCCAGCAAGCCTTTTCTCAGATTGTTCCTCTCCCTGTGTCCCCTTAGGCTTCTGCAGTCTGCTTGCGAGCCCCAGTCTCAGAGTCTCTGTCTCGGCTACAGAGGGACCAGCTGCAGAAGTTTGCTCAGTACCTCATCAGTGAGCTCCCTCAGCAGGTGAGGTTGGCACACAGTCCTGTGTCTAGCTCTGGGCTACACATCAGCCTTCTTGTTAGGCTCAGGCCTCCTTGGGTTCACCTATGCCTTGTTCTCTCTGCTTTTCTCTTTCCACCTCAGATCCTCCCTACAGCCCAGCGTCTCCTGGATGAACTCCTCTCCTCCCAGTCAACAGCCATCAATACAGTATGTGGAGCCCCTGGTGAGTGTGGTGAGAAAGATGAGCAGTAGGAAGAAAGAGCTGGTTAGCAGAGCGCCACTCACTAAAGGCTTGCTGTTGTCAGGGGAGTCCGGGCCCCTATCTCTAGGTGACTGACTGCCTGTCATCCCCAGACCCAACAGCAGGGCCCTCAGCATCGGACCAGAGTACTTGGTACTTGGATGAATCAACACTCACCGACAACATTAAGAAGACCTTGCACAAGTTCTGTGGCCCCTCCCCTGTAGTCTTCAGGTGATTTTGGGTCTCTGCCTACCATGTCTGCTGTAGAGGGGAGCGTCCCTCAGGTTGCGGACAGATCCTGTGTTCTGTTGATCTGTTAATGCCTGCAACCCACCTTTTATTCCCTGCACTGGCATAGTGCCTGTCACACATAAGATGCTGCTAGTGACTCGGTAGAGGGTGGTGACCTGGTATAGTTACAGAGTGGGCTATTCTTTTTTTTTTGAGACAGAGCCTTAAGTTGTCGCCATGGGTAGAGTTCTGTGGCATCATAGCTCATAGCAACCTCCAACTCCTGGGCTTAAGCGATTCTCTTGCCTCAGCCTCCCAAGTAGCTGGGACTACAGGTGCTCGCCACAACATTCGGCTATTTTTTGGTTGTAGTTGTCATTGTTGTTTGGCAGGCCTGGGCTGGATTCAAACCTGCCAGCTCTGATGTATGTGGCTGGTGCTTTAGCTGCTTGAGCTACAGGCACTGAGCCAGAGTGGGCTATTCTTATCTAGGTAGAGCAGGAGTTACTTTTTTTCCCTTTGGCAGATCAGGAAATTGAGGCACAGAAAGATTAACAATTTTTTATTTTTTAGAGTCTTGCTCTGCTGCCCTGGCCATAGTGTGGTGGCCTTATCATAGCTCACTGCAACCTCTACCTTCTGGGGTCAAGTGATCCTTCTTCTTCAGCTTCTTAAATAGCTGGGACTATAGGCATGCACCACCATACCTGGCTAATTTTTCTATTTTTAATAGAGATAGCTGGTCTCAAACTCCTGACTTCAAGCAGTCCACCTGCCTCAGCCTTCCAGAGTGTTGGGATTATGGGTATGAGCCATCACATCTAGCAAAATTAGGAATTTTTAATTCCTTTTTCTCTAGACTGTACTTTGGGGTCAGAACGCCTTTTGGGTCACATCCCTGTTGCACTTTTACCTGCTTCATTCAGCCCCATCTTAGAGTCATCATTTTCTGGTCTACTATTACAGTGATGTGAACTCTATGTATCTGTCTTCCACGGAGCCTCCAGCTGCTGCTGAATGGGCATGCCTGTTGCGCCCTCTGAGGGGCCGTGACCCGGAGGGTGTCTGGAACCTGCTTAGCATTGTGCGAGAAATGTTCAAGCGGAGGGACAGCAATGCTGCCCCCTTGTTGGAAATCCTCACTGACCAGTGCCTGACCTATGAACAGGTAGTCCCTCAGAGTTAGATTCATCCTCTCCCTCCCACCACCTCATTCTCCTCTTTCTGAAAGGGACACTGAAGAGGCTACTTTGCCTTTCTGAGTTCTCAGGTGCATCTCACAGCCTTTTTGTCTCCAGATAACAGGTTGGTGGTATAGTGTGCGCACCTCAGCTTCACACAGCAGTGCCAGTGGGCACACCGGCCGTAGCAATGGGCAGTCAGAGGTTGCGGCCCATGCCTGTGCCAGCATGTGTGATGAGATGGTCACACTATGGAGGCTGGCTGTGTTGGACCCTGCTCTCAGTCCCCAGCGGTGAGTCTCCCCAAAGGCTCACCACAGCACTGAGCCTGGGCTAACTCAGGATAGACTGAGCCCTCGTCTCCTTCTACGCAGGAACATACCATTATTCTAGCTCTGTGGAAATGGGGGTTGCTAAACACAAAGGTTATCAGTCATTTATGAGTCCTTTCTCTGAGAGGCTTTCTTCCTTCTCTCCCCTAAATAGTTCCCAATTTCCAAAATTCCCAAGTGTTGCAGAGATGTCTATGGGGCTGGCTCAAGAACTATTTCTCTAAGTCCTGTCCTGGTGCCCCTCTTCAGGGTATACACCTACTCCATCCCCTGCTTTCCCTTCTCAGTGCAGGCCCTAGCAGCCTCTTGCCCTTTGTTCCCACAGCCGCCGGGAACTGTGTGCACAGCTTCGTCAGTGGCAACTGAAGGTGATTGAGAATGTAAAACGGGGACAACATAAGAAGACCCTGGAGCGACTTTTCCCTGGCTTCCGGCCAGCAGTGGAGGCCTGCTACTTTAATTGGGAAGAGGCCTACCCACTTCCTGGTGTCACCTACAGCGGCACTGACCGGAAGCTGGCACTGTGCTGGGCCCGGACCCTGCCCTCTAGGCCAAGTGCCTCCCGCTCTGGGGGCTTGGAGGAATCCCGGGACCGCCCCCGATCGCTTCCTACTGAGCCGGCTGTAAGGCCCAAAGAGCCTGGGGCCAAGCGCAAGGGATTGGGTGAGGGCATCCCCTCTTCACAGAGGGGTCCCCGCCGCCTCTCAGCTGAAGGGGGAGATAAGGCTCTGCATAAGATGGGCCCAGGTGGGGGCAAAGCCAAGGCATTGGGTGGGGCTGGTAGTGGGAGCAAGGGCTCAGCAGGAGGGAGCAAGCGAAGGCTGAGCAGTGAAGACAGCTCCCTGGAGCCGGATCTGGCGGAGATGAGCCTGGATGACAGCAGCCTGGCCCTGGGTGCAGAAGCCAGCACCTTTGGTGGATTCCCTGAAAGCCCGCCACCATGTCCACCTGGTGGGTCCCGAGGTGCTTCAACTTTCCTTCCTGAGCCCCCAGATACTTACGAAGAAGATGGTGGTGTCTACTTCTCAGAAGGGCCTGAGCCTCCTACAGTCTCTGCTGGCCCCTCTGGCCTACTGCCTGGGGACATCTGTACCCGGGATGATCTCCCTTCTACAGATGAGAGTGGCAATGGGCTCCCCAAAACCAAAGAGGCAGCCCCTGCAGTTGGAGAGGAAGATGATGACTACCAGGCTTATTATCTGAATGCCCAGGATGGGGCTGGGGGCGAGGAGGAGAAGGCTGAGGGCGGGGCTGGGGAAGAGCACGACCTGTTTGCTGGGCTGAAGCCACTGGAACAGGAGAGCCGAATGGAGGTGAGGGGCCTCTGGGGGGACTGAGGGAAGGAGGACTGGGTGATTTTAAAGGCAGAAGGGGTTTTCTGGCTGTAGTGGGGAATGTCAGGACTGTTAGTAGGACTGTTAGAACCCCGTAGCAGGCGTCTGACTGGCCTTCCTCCCTATAGTCCCTTCTCTTCACTGCTTCTGCATGGTTTTCCTGAAATGTCTGATTGTGTCACACTGCTGCTTAAAACCCTTCAGTGGTTTCCCATTGCCCTTAGGCTAAAAATGAAGGTACTTTGGAAGACCTGTGAGGCTCCATTTGATCTGATCTTTGCTTGCTCTTTTGGCTACTCTGTCCCTTACACTCCAGTTAGCTGAATCACTCCCATAGCCTGCCATGCTCCCTCTTGTATTCATGCTTTTGTACAGATTGGCCTTTCTCCCTGGAATGTTCTTCTCTTTTGCCTGGTTAGTTCCTGTTCCTTCCTCAGGTCTCAGAGATCATAAAGCTTACTTCCTCTAGGAAGTCTTCCCTGATACTATTTCTCTGCCCCAAGCCCAAGTGAGGTGTACTATCCCCTTGCCCGCCTCTTAACCTTTCCTAGTAGTAGCTGGCATCACAGTGGTTTTTGTGTTTATCTGTCTGTCTCTCTAATCAAACTGAGCTCCTGTGATATACCCAGGACTAGCACAGGGCCCAGCATATAGCAGGTACTTAAGGAATGTTTGCTACATGAGTGAGCATGATGTCCTGCCCCTGGGAGTTAGGGCTTCAGCCTTTCTTGTCCCATGTCTTCTCTCCAGGTGTTATTTGCCTGTGCTGAGGCCCTGCATGCGCATGGCTATAGCAATGAGGCCTCCCGCCTCACTGTGGAGCTTGCCCAGGACCTACTAGCCAACCCTCCTGACCTCAAGGTAGAGCCGCCCCCTGCCAAGGTGAGACAGACCCCTTTTCTCTACCTACCTGACCCCCCATTTCCCCCTAACCTGCTCCCATGTCCCACCTCAAGTGAGAGCCTCCTTCTGCCTCCACCAAGGTAAGTCAGACTTATCTGTCTGCTTCCTGTGCTTTCCTCTTTAGGGTAAGAAGAACAAGGTATCTACGAGCCGTCAGACCTGGGTGGCTACCAACACCCTGACCAAGGCGGCCTTCCTGTTGACAGTGCTAAGTGAGCGTCCAGAGCACCACAACCTGGCCTTCCGAGTTGGCATGTTTGCCTTGGAGCTACAGCGGCCTCCAGCTTCTACCAAGGCCTTGGAGGTCTGATGTCCTGTCTGAGGCTTGTACCTCAATCTCTTAGACCTTTGTACCTTGAACTCCATTGAAGTATCAGAAGTTCGAGCTCTTTGCTGTGCCCTCAGGTGAAGCTGGCATATCAGGAGTCTGAAGTGGCTGCCCTGCTCAAGAAGATCCCTCTGGGTCCGAGTGAGATGAGTACCATGAGGTGCCGGGCAGAGGAGCTTCGGGAGGGAACCCTCTGTGACTATCGGCCTGTGTTGCCTCTCATGTTGGCCAGTTTCATCTTTGATGTTCTCTGTGCTCCAGGTATGGCACCTGATTCTAAAGTAAGTGGGAAGCTAGGGTAGGGGTAGCTTTCCCCAAGGAAAAACCAAGAGCCAAGGTTCTGAATCACCTTTAGGACCCATTAGGTAGCTAGGTACAGGTCTGTGGTGATGAGGCTCTTTGGTTCTGTTCTGTTCTTTCCTGTGATACTTCTCTGTCTACTTGACTTACCCCAACTTTTTTCTTACTGTTTTTCTTCCCTGTGCTTCTCCCTGCGAAGCACAGGAGGAAGGGAGATGAATCTGACTTACCTTGGTGGAGTCAGGAGGCTCTCTCCTGGGGTGGGACATGGGAGCAGGTTAGGGGCAAATGGGTGGGGGAAAGATAGAGGAAGGGAGTCTTTCACTTTGGCAGGGGGTGGCTCTACCTTGAGGTCAGGAGGGTTGGCTAGCAGGTCCTGGGATAACCCCAACTTTCACCCAGTGGTTTCTCCCACAGGTTCCCGGCCCCCAAGTCGCAACTGGAACAACGAAATGCCTGGGGATGAGGAGCTGGGATTTGAAGCAGCAGTTGCTGCCTTGGGTGAGTCTATTAGCAACTTAAGCATGTCCATAAGCTAAGGCTGACCCAGACCTTGAAAGGCATGAGAACTGGGACCTGTTCCTGAGGGATCTATGGTAATGGGAAAGTCAGGTATGACATGTGTGAGCCAACTAGTGCCTATAAGACAGGAATTCAGGGCAAAAATGTGTGGTATGGTATCTGATATTGTAAGGGCAGCAAAGCAAAAATCTAGGCAAAGGCCTCAGGGAGGGTATAGAATATGGAGTGTGGGTCAAAAGATCAAGAGGTTCTAGATCAGGGAACACCGTGAACACAATGCAATCAAGATTTCATGAGAGTGAGGAGTCCTGCTTCCCTAAAGTGATAGGGCCATGTTGGGTAGGTAGAGAGGACCAGATTATAAAGGTCTTGAGAAGCAGGCTAGAGCTTTACTATATCCAGACTAAGCTGGATATAGTAAATACCTGTAGAATGCTATAGGTAATGTGGGTTGAACCAAGGGAACCCCTTCATACACTGGTGGCTGGAGAGTCCTGGTCAGTTTGTCTTTGATGTATGTCTATTCTCAATCCCCACGAAGCTTTCCTTCTCTCAGGCATGAAGACAACAGTGAGTGAGGCAGAACATCCCCTCCTATGTGAAGGCACACGTCGGGAGAAGGGTGATCTGGCTTTATCACTAATGATCACTTACAAGGATGACCAGGCCAAGCTCAAGAAGGTAAGGGACTAAGATAACTCGTTTTTTGACTGGGTGAGAGAGTGAGCAAATTACAACTTTCTCAGGAGGTTTCCAGTTGAAGGGAAGTGCTACTCTGTCCATAAGAAGTTAAGTAGAGAATCTTGGGGACATTTCATAAAGAGTAAGAGAGACTAGTGGTTCTTACAGGAGTGCTTGGGCATGGGGTGGAAGAAGAGTAGCGGAGTGCATAAAGTCATTCATTCATTTATTTCAGTATTTATTGTGTATCAGCAGCCCTGTGATAAGTTACAGAGGATACCAAGATATATACAACAGGAGGTTATCCTATAGTTCTAAGTGGGGAAGCATTCCCAAGGAGGTAGCAGTTGGCTGTTTCAAGGAGAAAGGAAGGTAACAAATGTCAGAAATGAAGGCCATTCTATCACTGCTTCTCTACGGTGTCACTGCTTTTCTATCTTCCAGATCTTAGACAAATTATTGGACCGAGAAAGCCAGACGCATAAGCCACAGACACTGAGTTCTTTCTACTCATCTAGCCGTCCAGCCACAGCTAGCCAGAGGTCTCCTTCAAAGCACGGGGGTCCATCTGCCCCAGGGGCTCTGCAACCACTGACCTCAGGCTCTGCAGGGCCCACTCAGTCAGGGAGTGTGACAGGGGCTGGGCCAGGCCCCACTGAGGGCTTCACAGAGAAGACTGTGCCTGGTGAGGTGGGGGCACTGGGCAGGGGGGAGGAATGGTATGGAGCCACGTTGGGGTCCTCTTTCCTGGGCTCATCCCAATGTACTATTTTCCCTACCTAGAGAGTTCCCCACATTCCCCCTGTGAGGTTCTCCCATCTGAGGCAGCTTTGACCCCAAGGCCAGAGGGGAAGGTTCCCAGCCGGCTGGCACTTGGCAGTCGTGGAGGCTACAATGGTCGAGGATGGGGCTCACCAGGGCGGCCTAAGAAAAAGCACACAGGTAGGACAGCCGGTGGGATGGCATGAAGAGGATATTCCTGAAGGTTGGAGTCTGACCTCTGAGACTGACTTGTCTTGGGGGTTTAGGCATGGCCAGCATCGACAGCAGTGCTCCTGAGACAACATCGGATAGCTCCCCAACCTTAAGCCGGAGGCCACTTCGAGGGGGTTGGGCTCCAACCTCCTGGGGTCGAGGACAGGATAGTGACAGCATTAGCAGCTCTTCCTCAGACTCCCTGGGCTCTTCATCCTCCAGTGGAAGTCGCCGGGCAAGTGCCAGTGGAGGTGCGCGGGCGAAGACAGTTGAAGTTGGCAGGTCAGTGGGAAGAAACACCTATTTCCCCTGATCTGGTCCACCCTAACGTGATCCTCTAACATCTTTACTTACCCCGAACCTTCCCAACCTACCTGAACACCTATTTCATAGAAACACCAACCCCGTCCTTACCCCATTGCCCCTTCAGGTACAAGGGCCGCCGTCCTGAGAGCCATGCCCCCCATGTACCCAATCAGCCGTCAGAGGCAGCTGCACACTTCTACTTTGAGCTGGCAAAGATGGTGCTGATCAAGGCGGGGGGCAACAGCAGCACTTCCATTTTCACACATCCATCTTCCTCAGGGGGCCACCAAGGTCCTCACCGCAACCTACACCTTTGCGCCTTTGAGATTGGGCTTTATGCCCTTGGCCTGCACAACTTTGTTTCTCCGAACTGGCTCTCACGTACCTATTCTTCCCACGTTTCCTGGATTACAGGTAAATCCTGGTCCTGATTTGGGTATGGGAGGGGAATTAATTGGTGGAGATAAAAGCCTAATTTTTCTGCAATTACTCATCTGATAGAAGAGACATCATTCTCATGCCCCAGTGGTGTCTGTGCTAACCCCAGTCTGCTCTTCTCCACTTTCCCTGAAGGCCAGGCAATGGAGATCGGCAGTGCAGCCCTGACTATACTGGTAGAATGCTGGGATGGGCACCTGACACCCCCTGAGGTTGCATCCTTAGCTGACAGGGCATCACGGGCACGAGACTCCAATATGGTGAGGGCAGCAGCAGAGCTGGCCCTAAGCTGCCTGCCTCATGCCCATGCATTGAACCCCAATGAGATCCAGCGGGCCTTGGTTCAGTGCAAGGAACAGGTACGCAATCTGGGGATCTGCTCTAGAGCATTTGGACATGGATGCTGGGCATGGGGAAAGCTGAGGGCCCAACTCTTGATTCTCATATCCTGGAGTTTATAAACTGTCATTTGTTCTCTTATGGTGATAGCGTACGTGCTAATACGCTTTTTTTTTTCTTTTTTTAGACAGAGTCTTACTCTTGTCACCCTTGGTAGAGTGCTGTGGTGTCACAGCTCACAGCAACCTCCAACTCTTGGGCTTAAGCGATTCTCTTGCCTCAGCCTCCCGAGTAGGCGCCCACCACAATGCCCCGCTATTTTTTGTTGCAGTTACCAATGCTGTTTTAGCTGGCCGGGGCCGGGTTCGAACCCAACACCCTTGGTATATGGGGCTGGCACCCTACCCCCTGAGCCATAGGTGCCGCCCCATGTTAACATGCTTTTATAGCCATCATTTCTTTGACCTTACAACTCTAAGGTTATTCCTATTTAATAGATAAGGAAAGAAGGCCTATAGTTTAAGGACCAAGATGATTACCCAGGATAGAAAACTTACAGAAGTCCCCAGAGAAACTGAGACTTGGATGGGAGGGGGTTGTTAAATTAGTTTGGAACTGGGACTGGAACCTAGATGTTTTGGTCAATATTTATTCAATGTCTGTGTGAAATCCTCACTGCTCTGGTACTGACTCTGAGCATCGACCCTGACCGCTGATGCTTCCCTGGGAACCAGCCAACTCTGAGGAAGGCATTGGAATGTCATTTGAACACCACTGGGGTAAAGGCCTTTCCTCCTTAACACTGTGCCCTTCCTTTCCAGGATAACCTGATGTTGGAGAAGGCCTGCATGGCAGTGGAAGAGGCGGCTAAGGGTGGGGGCGTGTACCCCGAAGTGTTGTTTGAGGTTGCTCACCAGTGGTTCTGGCTGTATGAGCAAACAGCAGGTGGCTCATCCACAGCTCGTGAAGGGGCTACAAGCTGTAGTGCCAGTGGGATCAGGGCAGCTGGGGAGGCTGGGCGGGGGCTGCCTGAGGGCAGAGGGGGCCCAGGGACTGAGCCAGTTACAGTGGCAGCGGCAGCAGCAGTGACAGCAGCAGCCACAGTGGTGCCAGTCATCTCGGTGGGGTCCAGTTTATATCCAGGCCCAGGACTGGGGCACGGTCACTCCCCTGGCCTGCACCCCTACACTGCTCTACAGCCCCACCTGCCCTGCAGCCCTCAGTACCTCACCCACCCAGCTCACCCCGCCCATCCCATGCCTCACATGCCCCGGCCTGCCGTCTTCCCTGTGCCCAGCTCTGCATACCCACAGGTAAGACTGGTGTTCTACTGGGGGTGTGGCAGGGAGGATAATTTTGGGAATTCATGGGGGGTTAGGGTGGGGTACTCTGGGAGTATAATGGGGCTGTTCAAGAGTCTTGATAAAGTGGTGGGAGTCTGGGGGACCCAGCCCAACTAAGATTAAGAATTGTAGGCATATCCACTCATGGGGCAAGAGAAGAGCTACATCCTAATATAACCTGGTATCTTCCTTCTCTTCTTCCCCCTGCCTGTAGGGTGTGCATCCTGCATTCCTGGGGGCTCAGTATCCTTACTCGGTGACTCCTCCCTCACTTGCTGCCACTGCTGTGTCTTTCCCCGTCCCTTCCATGGCACCCATCACAGTACATCCCTACCACACAGAGCCAGGGCTCCCACTGCCCACCAGTGTGGCCTGTGAGTTGTGGGGACAGGGAGCAGGTGAATGGAGGGGTGGTACACTGGGCAAGGGAGATGGGGAGGGAATCTTTTCTGCCCTTCTTTGGGCTCTGAGTTTCTCATGTGGTTTTTATCCCGTCCTCAGTGAGCAGTGTCCATCCAGCATCCACATTTCCAGCCATCCAGGGTGCCTCGCTGCCTGCCCTGACCACACAGCCCAGCCCTCTGGTGAGCGGGGGTTTTCCACCCCCCGAGGAGGAGACACACAGTCAACCTGTCAATCCACACAGCCTGCACCACCTGCATGCTGCCTACCGTGTTGGTGAGAGGAGGTCCCCTTCTGTGTTCCCACCTGCAGTTGTGCCAGAGGCTCTTCAGAGGACTTCCTTCACTAGCTCTTACTTTGTTTACCATGGGGTCAGGTAGCAGATTGGGGAAGAGGGTAAAGAGGATGCACCCCACTATATGCCCACAACCTTATCTCCCAGGAATGTTGGCACTGGAGATGCTGGGTCGTCGGGCACACAACGATCACCCCAACAACTTCTCCCGCTCCCCCCCCTACACTGATGATGTCAAATGGTTGCTGGGGCTGGCAGCAAAGCTGGGTAACACCTCCTCTCCCCAGGACCATTGTTCCCCCCCACCTGCTCCCCCAACCTTCCTATCCCAGACCTCCTTCCTAGCTCTTGCTCAGAGTTGAGGCCTTGGTCGGGTATGTGTGCGTGCGCGGGGGGGAGGGGCAGAGGGTTACCTCAGCTCCTGGGGAGGAGGGAGGCTCTCTGTCAGGCCAGAGCTGAGATAAATAAGTTGGGTCCCTAGGGCAGAGGTGGCCACCCCCGTCTCATGCCCCTCCACCTGCCCCCCAGGAGTGAACTACGTGCACCAGTTCTGTGTGGGGGCAGCCAAGGGGGTGCTGAGCCCGTTTGTGCTGCAGGAGATCGTCATGGAGACGCTGCAGCGGCTGAGCCCTGCTCATGCCCACAACCACCTGCGTGCCCCGGCCTTCCACCAACTGGTGCAGCGCTGCCAGCAGGCATACATGCAGGTGACAATCCAGGAAGTATGGATTGGGGGCTCATTCTGTGCATTGTGTTAAGGCTCATCCTACACACATTTCCCTCCAGTACATCCATCATCGCTTGATTCACCTGACTCCTGCCGACTACGACGACTTTGTGAATGCGATCCGCAGTGCCCGCAGCGCCTTCTGCCTGACACCCATGGGCATGATGCAGTTCAACGACATCCTGCAGAACCTCAAGCGCAGCAAACAGACCAAGGAGCTGTGGCAGCGAGTCTCACTCGAGATGACCACCTTCTCCCCTTAAGTCTTTCCCTTCTAGGGCCCTATATAGGGACACAGGCCTGTGGCTATGGGGGCCCCGCACACGGAGGGAGTGAATCTTGGCTGGACATGTCATCCCCACTCAGTTCCCTGGTAGCCCAGACTGGCAGCTGCTCTTGGGCTATAGCTTGGGGCCAAGATGTCTCAAACCCTAGAAGCCTAGGGCTGGGGGAGACAGCCCTGTCTGGGAGGGGGCATTGGGTAGCCTCTGGTATTTATTTGGCATTTATAAATATATAAACTCCTTTTTTACTCTAGTCTGCCTGGGCCTTTCCCTTTTTTCCCCTCCATGTGCAGATGGACTTTGAACTGGGGGAAGAAATGTCTGATACTTGCTTTATTCTAGGTATTTCCCACTCCAGTGAGGCAGACAAAACAGAAAAATAAGGATGTTTATTAAGGACATTTCTAGCCCACAGCTAGGGCTCATACTTAGCTCTATGAGCCACTGTCCGACCTCATCCCCATTCAATGTGAATGACATTAGGAGGGCCGGGCCACAGGTAGATGCCACTGGCCTGACTAAAGGTGCCACAGTAAGGGCCCCTCCCATAGCCTGGTATAGACAGATACACTGCTGGGGACAAAGGGAAATCATTGGACTAATACATTCCTCTACACGGTGCCTGGACCCTCTCATTCTTCCCCACCTCCCAAGATAATGAGTCAAAGGTGCCTAGTACCATGATGTGGGGTATCAAGAGAAGCCTCTCTGTCAGGCCCTCAACTATGGGAAAGGGATACCCTTCCCTTCTTAGACATCTCAGGACTGGGGGCCACTGAGGTAGAAGGGGGAGGAGCCAGGCCATCCTAATCCCCGTTGTGGGCCTTGCTCTGGGTTTGCCCCTTAGGGATGTAGGGGGCTTTTTGCTGGTATGGGAGGCTGGGACATCAGCCCAGACTGGAATGTTGCAGTTCTTCCCGAAGCCACAAGGGCACTGGCTGTCCAAGCCGGCTCAGCAGCTTCGACAACTCCAAATTATGGTTCCGGAAAAAGTCCATAAGGAAAAGGCGAGACTGACAGGAGAAAATGAAGGCAGAGATGGTAAGGAGTGGGGGAGAATTAGCTCCTAGAGGTGGAGAGGGAAACCTTTCCCCAGGCTTATTTACCTCAGTGTCCATATCTGGGTACCTTCGGCCTTTGCTCCTGCCTAGACAGCGAGTCTTACCACCTTCAAGTCCCTGGCACCAAAATCCCTTATCTTCATCAAACCTGCTCAACAGGAAGAGGCCATCAGGTGCGAGAAGAGAAACTCAAAACACCATAAATGCACACTACCCCTCCCAGCTGACAGTGACATGTCTCTCCTTGTGAGACAAAGTAAATCCATGTCTCTTATAAAGAGACATGGTCAACCTGCTTCCCCATTCCCCCAGAGTATTACTCCTCTGGGTCATGCTCTCCCACCTTAGGGTCCGTGTGTAGTTCAGGAAAGGTGTGATACCCAGGAACTTTTGGATATTCTCCATCGAGGCCGCCGGGTTGGTACGCAGCTCTTGCCCATCCACAATCAGCAACTAAAGAGACAGTAATGTGGTTCCCCCTGTATTCCTAAGAAGCCTCTGGGCTGAGGGGATGAAAATAAGGGATCTTGGGGGGATTATACCTGTCCAGAGGGGTAGTAAGTCAGCCAGCGTTGTAGATGGGTAGAATAGTAGCCAGGGATAAGACAACGGTTCTGCAGGGAGCGAAGTGCCAGAGGGGCCTGGGAGGAGGCCGAAATCACCTGGTAGAAGGTATAGTTCAAAGCAACTGGGTCTCCATGTGCTCTCTGGTGCTGAAAGAGAAGGAATAGGAAAGTAAAGAAAGGACTGGTGATTTGACAGTATTACTCAGCTCTTACTCTTCATCTGGTGACAGCTAAGGTACCCTTTTCCCCAAGGCACCAGCTTAGTTTTTCTACTCTAATTTCTTTCTATCTAGCATTCTTCACCTCCCCTCCATCTTAAGCCCCAATGTCCCTAGCTTCAGACAGACCTGGTACCAGGAATAGGCCCTGTCAGCAGGGTTGGTGAGCACAGTGATGATCTTGGCTCGTGGCAAGAGGGCAGCCCCACGTCGTGGTACAACCTCTGAGTCAAAGTAAGTGGCACTTTTTTCAAATAGGAAGTCAGTGCTGGCATTGGAAGGGACAGGGAAAAAATCCATGTACCTAAGAAGTAAAATGGAGGAGAGAGACAAAGAAATTTGCTGAGTAAAGAGGCCAGATGTCTGTGCTGGAAGAGGCTGGAATGGGGTATTTTTGCGGAAGGGCGTGTTCCTCTGAGAAGCATTAAAAGGGGACCCAGTCTCACCAGTCAATACCCTTATGGTAATTAGGGCCATTGAAGAACTGAATCTCCTCAAAGGTGCTGGGGCTAGAGAAGCTGCTGGTCACAGCTGGGTGCAGGCTCAGGAAGAAGTGAATAGCTGTAGTCCCTAAATGAGAGAGAAAGACCAGGCCACTTCAGCAGAGAAAACAGCTCAACAGCATGAGTTTGAAGGAAGTGAGAAAATAACCACTCTGGGTAGTAAAATCCCCTTTGGCCAAACTACAATGAGAGGAGGAAAGTCTCAGAGAAGCCCAGGGAAGGGTTTAAAACAGCAGTTCTCAGCTTTGACTGTGCATCAGAATCACTTGTTCATCTTTTCAAAACTCTACATATGATTCTGATACACAACCAGAGTTAAGAATCATTGTCTCCGGAGACTGGATTAATGAGTGGGTATGAAAAGGGAGTTTCTTCACAAAAGGATCCTTTGGGTTTAAGGCAGGGCAAGACATGTTGGCTAAGGATGATTCACCTGTCTTCTGGGGTCCCACAATGAGGAACTTTGGGAGCCGATCGCAGGTTTTCTCCTTGGACCAGATATCTTTATGCCTCTTGTCATCACAGGGATTCTGAAGACGCCAAGAATCAGATAAGGCCTAGTCTTTTCTTAACCTCCCACCCCCATCATGTGTTTGGTCAGCCTGGGCTTCACCCCTACCTGCCAAAGGGGACTTCGCTCCTGAGGGAAGAGTTCAAAGTACTTTTGTGCAAGAGGGACAGGAGGAAGGGTCTGTAGGCGCAGCTGTGTCCAGCACTGGAGGAAGCGCACCAGGCTCTCAAAGGTGTACAGACCCAGCCGATCGTTTCCGTAATTGGACAGATGGGTCATAAAGATGCTGATCTGCAAGGGGGTGCCTGCATGTCAGATTTGGAGAGCCTACCCACCTCAGAATCACCTTTGGTGAGTAAAGTTCTCAGCCTGCAAATATTTTGGTTCTCTAGCCCTTCCTCTTGGCACCTTACCGGATTAAGCAGCACTGTCAGGAAGAGTTCTCCACCTCGGATGCTCCGGTCTAATTCATGAGAGCCTCCGGGATACTCATTATAGAAGATTGTGTGAGTAAAGAGGCCACACGTCTGCCGGGGAAGCACCTGGGAAAAGAAGAAACAGGGATAGATGAGATTTAAAAGATTGAATGAGAAGTAGATAAAGACAAAAGTCTTGAGGCACTGGGATTCTCTAGGTTTACAGAGAACTCAGAAGTTACAGTGATAAAGCTCTTATCTTGGTCATTATGACTTTTCACCCTTCTACCCCCTATTTTGTGAATGAACTTGGACTGGCAGTTGACAGGACACAGGACAATACAGGTTGGAGGCTGTCTAAATGTGAATTTGATTCAAGTTTGTATCAGGAGTCCCTCACCATAATGCCATTGTGGATGAAGCCACGGCGGTAGCGGGCAGGGCGGAGATGGGGATATTCCTCAGTGCTGGTCACCTGGATGCCCCACACAGATTTCCAGGCCTCATAGAGCTGAGTGTGGATGGGATACACGCCCGAGTGGTGGGGGGCCACGGCATACCCCAGATCCGTGGGAATCCCATGTTCCTGGGAATGGCATAGACTCTCACCAGGACCTGGTGAGGTTTGAGGAGTAGAGGGTAAAGAGGGTGGGGAAGCCTCTACAGAAAGAAAAATGGGAAGGGCAGGGAAAGGTTGAAAAGGAAGCATCTCTGGGAGAAAGTATGGAGAAGATATCCATGGGTCTCACCATAGCAAACTGTTTGTTGAGCCTCATCTGGTCGGCCAGCACGGAGCGATTGTGGAACAGGTGTGGCTGCATGTGGCTCCACATGTGGGGAAACCACCAGAACTCTTGGCGGTGCTTCAGCAGCATGTCATCCCCTGCGTCCTCCTCCTCTGTCCCTACAACCACACACTGACCACTGACCACAGCCAGTCAGCCCCTGGCCTTCCTTTGTTTTATAACAACATTGACTACTTTCCAACCTTGAGACAATGTTAGTCAGCCTTGCCCACCTGAGACTTTTTTTTGTACCACTGTCAACTTGTCCTCCAGGCACCCATACTAACCTAAATTCATGACCACTACCAGCTCCTCACAGCACTCTGACCTCAAACCTTGACCATTTTCTCCAACTTGTCTGCCCAGGGAGATAGACAGTGAAGGGAAAGACCAAACTAAGAATGATATGCTGAAGGAACAGGGAAATAAGCTCACCAGTATGATAGAACTTGCCCGAGAAGCCCAAGTTGAAGGTGAAGTTAGGGACTAAGGTCCTGAGTTTGTTCTGGGTGGTCAACAGAGCCTAGAAGAGTAGCAGGGACATGAGAAGTAAGGAGACAGCAGACTTAGGAGGAATATACGAGAAGCAGTATTCTTCCTGCCTGGAAAGGGCAGGGAGTGTAACTGTAACAAACTCAGAATCAAGGAAGGGAGTCTGATAGGCCAGAGCTTGAATATCTTCTAAGAAAATAATTTAAATAACAAAAGACTGACCTCAACATCAGCCACCTTCATCCGAGTTCCTTCCTTGCCCACAAAGATGTCATCAATGTCTACCAATATATAGCGGTCAAGGTCCAGGCAGAGGCGCTTGCCAGTAAGGTATGCAACAGCATCAACGAAGATAAGTTTGTGGAGCCAGAAGGAAAGGCCATGGCCAAAAAGCACCCGCTGGATGCCATCATGAAGCCCCAGATCCTGTACCACAGTGGGAAGCCGGGCCCGACGAGGTACTGGTCCTGGCACAGGGAGTTCAGCTGGCCGAAGGCTGGCAAGAAGCACTGATTCATACGTGCTATGATTAGATTGGAAGATAGTCCAGTCATCACCAGGTAGTGGCCCCGGCTCCAGGTGGCTGGGGCGTGTGAGATACAGGAGGGGAGCAGAAGGATTCACTTGGTAATCCCGGAGCCCCAAGTTAGAGTGTAGAAAAAGAGGAAAGCCCTTGAGCTGGGCACTCAGTAGGCTATGCTCATGGGCTCGGAAAAAGCCAATGATGCCCACACCATATTCCACACAGTATCGGTCTAGCAGTTCCCGACTCCAGGCATCCAGGTTGACATATTTGAGCAGGTTCTCATAAATGACCAAGACATAGCGGCCATGGGTATGATCAGTCAACGTGGGCATGTCCCCTCGGCCAGGTGCTAGTTCGGTACTATAACGAAAACGACTAGACTCCAGGATGGCCACAATCTCCTGTCCCAGCTGTGAGTATGCACTCTCCACAAACACAAGTACCACAGGTTCAGTTCGAGCTATCTCTGGAGGCCTGGGGGGCCGGGGTGGAACTGGAGGCCGTGCAGGGCCAGGGCCAATTGCCCCACCACTGCTGCAGTCTCCCAAGGGCAGGGGCAAGGGTTCCTTGGCCTTGGGACTGGTGGACACGTAGTAAGCCAGGAAGCCCATGGAGCCCAGACTGAAGGCAATCAGCAGCAATATGAGGCGGTGCAGTTCCAGCTGCCGAGCTGGGCGTACCACCTTCCACAGCTGGAGCATGGCGGGGTAAGGAAGGAAGGGAAGGATTGGGACCACCTCAGGGGAAGAGAGGTAGGAGTTCTATAGACTGGTACTGTCTTGGGAGGGTAGAGGATAGGAAAATAGGGGAAGGGTTTACCCCAGGGGGAGGTTCCTGAGGAAGTGGAAACAAGTCCCCTAGTACAGGGTAGGAGCGGTAAAAGGGGAAGTAAGGGGCAACTGGACAGAGTCCCCTAGTCTCAGGTCACCATGGCCCCCTGGCCCATGGCTTCAGGCTGCAAATTTTGCCAGATTCCACCCTTGGTCCTGACTGAACTCCTCACATTAGACGTCAGCAAACTTCACAATCTCTGCTCCCACTATCTGTAAGACAGAGGAAATCAATGGGTTATTTCTCTCCTTGAAACTATTATCATTAATACATTTCTCTTTCTCACCCCACCTCTCTTACCTCTTGCTTACTGGATGATTTGTTCTTCCAAAAAAGCTCTTGTAGAATAAGAACACAAGCTGAGTCCTATAGCTTAGCTTCACAGCTTGTTCCCCTTCTTAGAATACCCAAATGAGGCTGGGTGCAGTGGCTCACACCTGTAATCCCAGCACTCTGGGAGGCCGAAGTGGGAGGATCACTTGAGCTCAGGACTTTGAGACCGACCTGAGCAAGAGCAAGACCTTATCTCTATAAAAATAGAAAATTTGGCTGGGCATTGTGGCAGGCATCTGTAGTCCCACCTACTGGAGGCTGAGGGAGGAGGCTGCAGTGAGCTATGATGATGCCACTGCATATTAGCCAGGGTGAAAGAGCAAGACTCTATCTAAAAACAACAACAAAAAAGCATACCCAAATGAATGTCCAAATACTCCTCTCTAACGCTCAGACAGAGTTCAGAGTTGGAGCAGTATATTCAAATGTTAGAAGGGAGCAAATCTCCCAATGACAAGAAGCCAAACAGCCCAGGAGACTGAAAACAGGCCCTTTCTACCAGTTCATGACTGAGCTGTTGGCCCACCCCCAAGAGCTCTATAGTCTTTCTGTGAAGAAAGGACATAAAGCCCCAGAAGTCCCATGATCCAACGAAATATCAGATAAGAGGAAACTCACAAGTCTACTAATCTTCCTCATCAATCAAACTCAACATCATAGCCAGCAACACTAACGAACATGCAGTCAGGTGGACACTATGGCAGAGGAATTCAAGAGGAAATAGAGATTGTGATAGCTAATCATTCTCTTAGCTTTTAAATCCAGAACCTGAAGATCTTCCTTCCCAACCCCTAGCTGGGCAATGCAGCTCACACCTATAATCCTAGCACTCTCGGAGGCCAAAGTGGGTAGACTGTTTGAGTTCAGGAGTTCTAGATCAGCCTGAGTAAGGGGAAGACCCCATCTCTACTAAAAATAGAAAAACTAGCCGAGTGTTGTGGTGAGTGCCTATAGTTCAGGCTACTTAGGAGGGTGAGGCAAGAGGATCGCTATGAACGATTTGAGGCTGCTATGAACTATAATGTCACAGCACTCTACCCAGGGTGATAGACAGAGTGAGCCTTTGTCTCAAAAAAAAAAAAAAAATTAGCTGAGGTGGGTGGATTGCTTGAGCTCACGTTCGAGACCAGCCTGAGTTCTAAGAGTGAGACCCCAATTCTACTAAAAATACAAAAACTGAGGCAAGAGGATCGCTTGAACCCAAGAGTTGAAGGTTGCTGTGAGCTATGATGATGCCATGGCACTCTACCCAGGGTGACAGCTTGAGACTTTGTTTCCAAAAACATTTTTTTTTTCTCAATAAAAATTACCCAACCCAATAGCCGGGCGTTGTGGCAGACGCTGTAGTCCCAGCTTCTCAGGAGTCTGAGACAAGAGACTCGCCTAAGCCCAAGAGCTGGAGGTTGCTGTAAGCTGTGATGCCACGGCACTCTACCAAGGGTGACAAAGTGTGACTCTGTCTCTAAGTCATATCTAGTCAATTACAGAAAGAGTAAGGACAGTGTGACCAGAAAGTCGATTTTAAGGAGACCTAATTTGGGGGATTTCTTTTGTTCTTCTTCTTAAATAGACCACTTCTGTAAGCGTTCTTGTCACTCTCTCTACGTCAGTTGCTCCTAGTCAAACCAGTGGCTGGCAATCCCTCTCTACTACTCACCCTTATACACATGCATCTCAGGGGTGATTAGGTAGAGACAGGGTCATTCAGAGTTGACAGAGATGATTTAAGAACTGTTCAAAGGGGTGATGCCTGTAGCTCAGTGAGTAGGGCAGGCAGGTTCGAACCCAGCCTGGGCCAGCTAAAACAATGACAACTGCAACCAAAAAATAGCTGGGCGTTGTAGCAGGCACCTGTAGTCCCAGCTACTTGGGATGCTGAGGCAAGAGAATCGCTTGACCTCAAAAGTTTGAGGTTGCTGTAAGCTGTGATGTGCTGTGGCACTCTACCCAGGGCAACAGCTTGAGACTCTGTCTCAAAAAAAAAACTGTTCAAAGGCCAGGCATAAGCCACCATGCCTATAATCCTAGTATTCTGGGAGGCTAAGAGGGGAGAAACACTTGAGGCCAGCCTGAGCAACAGAGATCCTGTCTTTACAAAAAATAAGTAAAAAAAAATTAACCAGGCATAGTATACACTAGCCACAGTAGTACTAGCCACATGGAAGGTTGAGGCAGGAGGATCACTTGAGGCCAAGAGATCTAAGCCTTCAGTGAGCTTTGATCGACCCACTGTACTCCAGCCTGGGCAACAGGGTAAAACCCCATCTCTGAAAAAAAGAAAAAAGAAAGAACAGTTTGGTTTTGGCCTGGGTAAAACTAACAGACATGAAAAGAGAGTTGGGAGACAGGATTAAAATGGTGATGCAAAGAGGTGAATCCTAAGAATTAGAGAAAACTGTAGGGAAAACAGAAGTCACTAAGGGGAAGTTGATACTCAATACACAGTATTACAACTTGTCAGACATTTTTCTAAGAGCTTTACATATATATAACCTGCACACGGCAACAGGAGGTAAGTAAGGGATACATAGTATTATTCCATTTTACATACCAATAATTTGAGGCCCAGCGAAACTTAGTGACTTTCTCAGAATCACACAGCTCAGTCAGTGGAGGGGCTGGGATTCAAAGTTAGGCCTGTCAATCTCCAGAGCGGGTGTTCTTAACCCCTGCATTTTAGCTTCATACCTGCAAGAAGCAGCATTTACGGAAGGAGTAGGATGAGAAACACTGAAGCACACACTGAAGGGTGTGTGTGTGCGGTGGTGGTGAAGGAGGTTAAGTGTATGCAGTAGGAGGTTTCGGAGGAGGGAGAAACTGAGGCCACCTGAGCCAGGGAGAGCAATACTGCTGGGGACCCGGCAGGCTGCGGTGCGGGCCCAGCGCTGCGAGGCGATGCTGCGGGAGGAGTGAGACCGAGTGGGGCAGGCTCGCAGACCGAGGGATCCTGTTGAGGGGGGATGCCGGGTCACAGGTGGATATGGGGAGAGCATCGACATTAAGGGGGAATGGGCAAGGGGAGCGCTGCGACGACTCTGGGGTGACACGGAGACAGGCTGGGAGAGCTCCGAGGGCAGAAGGGAGTCCCGTACTAAGGGGGCGACCTGAGGGGAAAGAGACAACTAGGAGGGAGGTGAGCGGAAGGGACACAGGGCGAGGGGTGGCGAGGCGCACTGACGGGCCTCCGGGGACACCCTGCGGGAGGTTATGGTGACCACACTCAAGGGAAGTCAGTGAGGGGTGAAACTGCGGGCGAATGCAGGTGGGAGCCACTCTCTGAGCGGTGGAGGGGGGTTTCTCCGGAAGGGCGGCTCACCCGGCGGGCTGGGCGGCGTCCGCGCTGTCCCCGGGCTCCGCCGCGTCCCGGGGCTGCCCGGCTTCCCAGCTCTCGGGGCCTCGGGCCGCGTCGCGGCTGCTCCGCCATCTCCGAGCGAACGCTCTGCCGCAGCCAGGCCCAACCGCCGCTCCCACCGGGGGGAGACGGCGCGCTGCCGCTCGTGGCGCCCTCTCGGGTCACCACCGGCTCCAGGTCTAACAGCTGCGCGACCGAAGCGCCAGGAAACCAAATGATCTTCTTCTGTGCTAAACCCAGACGCAACCTCCGAGACGGAGGGCTCCGCGTCCCGCCTGCAGAAGCCCACCCCCGCTCCCCACCCGGTGGCACAGTCTGCCCAGCGTCGGCGCCGCGGCTCCCCGGTGGGGGCGGGCCAGAGGTGCGGACTCGTCCACTCGGCCCGGCGGAGGGGGAGCCGGGCCGGCCCACCGGGGAGGGAGGGGTCCGAAGGCGGGGCGAGACCTCGGCCGTTCTCTGAAGGGCCCACATCCTCTTCCCCACACCACCCCAAACTGGAGTCGGCGGCCCGGTGGATCACTTGAAAGAAGAAGAGTTCATGAGGAAGTTTTAGTCTAAAAAGGGCCCAAAGGGAGTAGGAGAAGGTACTTCTCTCCATCTGAAGACTTGTAACTCAGGCTGCTGAAACCTAAGCCTCTGGCTAGAAGCTCCAACAGCAGTAACACAGTGGACTGTTTAAAGGTTATTTTATTAAATATCTTCAGTTCAAGGTTTCATTGTAACAAAGCTATGAAGGGTCTACCAACATTCAGAACAAACACTATTTTTAAATTATTTCTATGTCATCATGCAAAAATTCTGCATCAAATGCCTTCCATTTCCTGTTTAAAAGGTGATTTTTTTTTTTTAAATAGTCTATTGTCTATAGATGCTGACATTAGCCCCAGAAGAGAAGAATGCTGAGAAGTGGGACTGGAGCAGCCATATGAAGCTATGGGTCTCAATGAACGCTAAGACCATTTTTCTTCAAGCCAGCAAAACCAAACCCTATGGTGAAGGGATCTGCGTGCTGGCACTGCAGGCTGCAGGGCAGGAGAGGGCCAGGGCCAGGGCCCAGGGGCTGGGACATGCATGAGGTGCTCGGAGGAGCCTGGCTAAATCCAAGCACCAGCACCTGTGAGTCTGCTCTCTTTTCAGCTTGCTCCAAAGTAAACCTGTTAACATTGCCTCTTCTCCCAACTCTTGTGCCTCCGGAAGGTAGTCCAGGGAGCTGGAGTCTACTCACCTTTCCCCCAAAAGTGCAGATTTTTGTGCAGATAAATCTGCAGAGTTGTTTGGGAGAAACGAAAACCATTACCAATTGCTCCTCCCATTATCTTCTCTGCTATCTGCTTAGGGCATAGCTCTTTCCCTCCTGGAATGGAATTCCTTGGGCACAAAGGACAATGAATGTAGAAGCCTTAGCTCTGGACACCTCTTTTGGGTACATGCAGGTGTAGATGAGGGAGGGGGTGATGCCCATGCAGATTGTCCAGCATTAAATCTATACTTCAGTTGGTCAGTAAAGAGGCCTCTTTAAGGAAGACACCTCTTCTTCTTGCCAGAGCAGACAGGAAAAGAGATGTGCGTGCAGCAAGAGTAGGAAGGGAGACTGCCCTGAGGGCAGCCTGAATGCATAGAAACAGCCACCACCTCTTATCCCACTGCCTCACTCCTCCCATCCCACAGGGGCACTTGGCAGGAGGGACCCAGGCCCAGATGAGGGTCAGCAAGGGGACCACCACCATGAAGAGGCAAGGCAAAGATGGTTCAGATCCATACAGAAACAAGTGTCAAAGGTGGCAAGGGGGGCCTTGACTAGGGCCCAGTGCTCTCTTGGCTAAGTTATAAGAAAACAAACACAAAGCAAAGCAGTAACCCCTCCCCCTTCCTAGCTGCAGGGATCAGGCCTCAATATCAGGGCCCACGTGCATTGTGCATCCTATAGAAATAGATGAGTGAGTGCATGTCAGACTAGCATGAGGTTTCTCATCAGCTTCATAGCGGACACACTTCTGCAGCACCAATTCTCTTCCCTTCTGCACTAAATAAAACAGTACAGCAACGTCCTGGCCCTCAATCCTGAGGCCACTGCTTCTCAGCTACCTCCAGAGCAGGCCGCAGCTCTGTGTTCTCTCCCAAGTAGATCTGATGGCCACAATGTTCTCATCAGCCTCCTATTAAGTTCTGAAGAAGTCCATTCCTAGACGTGGGGTAAGCAGGCTACCTCAGGAGCTGCAGTCACATCACGGCCCTCAAAGCTCTGTCAGAGTTCTTGCCTGGTCCCCCTGAGTCCATGGGAGCCAGAGGCCAAGCTCACCTCTTCAGGGCTGGTGGGTGAGCCCGCTGCTCATGCCAGGATGGGCATCACATAAACTCCTGCCTTCTTGCCAGCTCAAAGGGCTATCGGTGGTTTTAAAACGCGTCATGGTACGAATTCCATTTTTTTTTTTAAACAATCTTTTTTTTCTTAAATGTAAAAAACACCTCGGTACAGCAGAGACAGACACGAAGGGCGGGCGGGAGGGCTGCATGCAGGGGCGTGCATTGGCTGCTGCCGCTTTGTAATTTAATTGTTTTAAACCTCAAACGAACAGGACTGCCGCTGTCATTCAGGCCCTCCAGAGCCACTGGCTGCGAAGGTTCGACCTCCAGCTGGAATCTCCTAATGCCCCTGTCAAACAGGACAGAATGTGATAAAAGAACAGAGGACAATGAGCACACAGGTGAGTTCCAGGGACTTAAGCACACTGTACACTATCACGTGGCCAAGTCTGCCTGAGAAGGTCGGGGGAGGGGGTGAAGCTAATGGTAAATGTAACACTACCTTACATTTGCTGAGCACTTACTGAGGACTTTACTTATCTTATGTAAGTCTAACAACAATTCAATAAAGTAGTTACCACTTTTTTGCTCTTTTGACAGGAAACCAAGCTTAGGTAGGGTAAGTAACCTGTTTGAGGCCACCTAATTTAGAATTATGGTGCCGGACACAAGTCTAATTTCAGAGCATAACTTATTGCAACCATACTGCCCAGCCTTTGCTACTCCTCTGGGATGGCACGCACCTCCTCTCCCAGAGCCACCTCCCAGCCTTGTCTTTCTCCTCTGACCCAACCTGTACCAGCCCCTCCCAGCCCCTCTCCCCCCAACCAGGTGCACCTGTGGCTGAGCTCACTGCAGCGGTGCAGCAGGGGCCCCTGAACAGTGATAGTGGACATTGAGCCACTTGCCATCCCGGCGGTGCCAGACCCGGGTCTCCTCTGATTGGCTGGTGCGAGGCCGACCCTGACCATCGATGTACTGGGTGAGGCGGATGTAGGCGATGCAAGCTGCGTCCTCCCCAATCACGTGGACGTGTGGGTTTAGTATGGTAGTATGGATGGGCTTGCTGTTCTTGGACAGGACTGCAGGGGGCAGGGCAGGGGGGTAGATAGGAGGGTGTCAGGCCTCTGTACCTGCACTTTCCTCCCAGCCTGCACTTCCAAGTCTCACCCTCTCTCCAGCAACCATTCTCAAAGTCTGCAGGTACCCCCACTCCACACTCCAGAAGCTAGGATACTCCATTACATTAGTCTCCATTATCCAAAAGGAAGAGAAAGGTGGATAACAATGATAATAGCAGCTATTCTTTTAATCAGGCATTGTACTGGGGTTTTTACATGCAAGAGCTGTATTTCTTGGTCGATAATATTTTCTTCATGATAAGATAAGGAAATAGGCTCAGGAGATTGAGTAATTTGCCCAAGTCCCTCATTTGACTTCAGGACCATGTGACTCTAACTAAAGCCTGTGGTTCTTCTACTCTACTAGGCTGATGTTTAGATTTCACAAGGATTAGTTTATCCCTAATTAGAGCTGCAGAGTGAAATCATGAATGTAACCATCAAGGTTGATATGATTTTTTTTTTCTTTTTAAGGCAGCAAAGTTAAAATAGAATCACCAGAGCACCAAGCTCAGGATATTCCCAGGGCTCCCAGGATTTAGAGGAAAGGTGAAACAAGTTGGATTGACATTATCAGCATATGCTGTGTAAATTATGTTGCTTTTATTGAGATTCGCATTTTTAGTTTAACTCAAATATTAGATTCTACATGAGACCTACCCTAGAACTAATATAACCTCTGAACTTGTGTCTGGCTAACAGAATTACTTAGATGGCTAAGGTTTATATGTGCAGCTGAGATGTGGAGAGCATGGAAATCAGTAGAGAAAATGGTGACTAATTAAATAAAACTCAAGGCAGGACAGGGAAGGCCCAGGATAAAGTGGGAAAGAAAAGAAAAAAAATAAGGGGGAGAGGGGGAATCTTAGTGGAGAGAAAGATGGGAGGGGGTGGTGATTCAGCTTATCTCCTGGGAATTCCACAAACTGTCCAGAATGTATGCCCCTCCCTCCCTCCAGGATGCCTGCCCCCCTCAACATTCAGAAGGATTCTAGCCACAACTTCTGATGTCACAAATCACTAACAGTGTCCTGTTAACTTGCTTGAACATTCTTATTCTGGTTTTAATTTCCTCTATTGTGAAACCTGCAGACATAGAATTTATTACTTGCTGAGCTCATCTCAACCTAATCTTTTTTTTTTTTTTTAAGAGACAGAGTCTCACTTTGTCACCCCTGACAGTAGAGTGCCATGGAGTCACAGCTCACAGCAACCTCCAACTCTTGGGCTTAGGCAATTCTCTTGCCTCAGCCTCCTGAGTAGCTGCGACTACAGGTTCCCACAATGCCCAGTTATTTTTTGCTGTTGTTGTTGCAGTTTGGCCAGGTGGGGTTCGAACCTGCCACCCTCAGTATATGGGGCTGGCACCCTACTCACTTAGCCACAGGCACTGCCCCATCTTGACCTAATTTTAAAGGGTTTCTAGTTTGTCTTGAGAAGAGCTGAAGCTTCAAGAAATACAGTGACTCTGACTGTGACCACTAGTATTGCCATGAGGCAGCTGCAGAATGAATGGGCACTTGGGGCTCTGGCACAGGGCCTTTGAAAGTGTTCATTTAAGACTGTCAGGGCACAAGGAGGCAAGCATGCAGAGTAGGGGCATAGCAGGTAGGTCAAATAAGAGAAAAGTGGGCAGCTTGGTTGAGAAGGTAAGCAGGGACAAAGGCAGAGGGGGCACAGGGGCAGGCAGGAGTGTATCAGCAGCACGAACCCACTCACGATTCTCAAAGTAAAATTTATGGAAATCCATCCCCTCCACGAGGTTACCAAGGGCCTCAGGCTCAAAGGAAGTGAGGCCTGGATCACAAATCTTCCTGTAGAGGGGGAAAAATAGCTGTCAGGCTTCTATTGAGTTCCTTATCCTCCTTCCTTATCTGTGGTATCTATGCAGTAGCAGCAGGGTTGCTGCTGCAGGCTGCTAGGATCCTCAGGGCCTGCCCCAGAGCTGCTCAGCCCTGGCCTTTCTACCCACTGCCAGGACACCTTGAGTGAGCTCAGTCACAGAGGGAATCTACCTGGAAGGGCTCTTGGCCTAGGGGGCCTGAGGTTTAATTCAGACACTGTGCTCAAGGTCAGCTTTCCCTTTCCCCAGGGTCCTGACTACTTTTTGGAAGCGGGGAAGACCTTGAGAGATGACTTACATCATGAGGAAATGGGTCTCTACTCACGTGTAGGCCTCAAAGTCCCCATTGTTGATGGCTTCAATCAGCTGTTCTGTGATCTTAATGATCTCCTGTTTTCGCACTGTGGAGGGAAAAAAATCCACCGATTTACCTGCTGGGGAACTTCCCAAGAGACAGAGAACCTCCCTTAATCCTTCAGGGAGTCCCCTGTGATGACACACACATCCCTCTTCTCTGTCTTTAAGGCCTTTGGCAGGAAGAATGAGCCCATTTTCCCCTCCATCCCCCTCTCTGGTGTTTCCAGAGACAATGACCCCCTCCTCCTGAAGCCCACCTGTTAGTTAAGGTTCTCTGGCCTTTGCTTCCCTTTCCATCAAAAACCAGGTCGCAGAAAATACTCTTGTCCTTAACAGGTGAGGGGCCTGGAACATCATGAAGGCTCTACCAAGAGTCCGTGTATCCCATCCCCAGTAGGTTCAGCCTCTCTGAGAAGCATGTCCCAGTATGGCTGTTTCCACCCTCTATTCACTTCTCTCACCAGAAGGGGCTCAGTCAGGTCTCCCACCCAGGGCCCGCATTCAGTGCTTCAGAACTCAGCCCTGGGCCACAGCCAGCCTAAGAGCAGAGTCCAGGTATGGTTGAGGGCTCCAAAGGATGAACAGAGCCCTAGAATGAATACCTCACCTTGCTCATCAATCCTACAGAGCTGTTCTGGGATCAATGATCTTGGAACAATAAAACCTCTTGACAGCTTCTCCCCAGAGACTGCTCCATTTACCTTGGACAAGCCTCAGAGAAGCTATACATTTCATACCAACTCTCATGCTGGTACGTGTTCCTCAGGAAAACCAAGCCAAAGCTCAAACTGACAGGCAGGCAGAGTGGTGCCCTTAGATTCCCTCTCCCCACCCCATCCCAAGCCAAGGGACAGCTGGTGACGTCCTGCTCTCATGGGCAGCTCACTTACAGGGAGCATCACTATTAGCAGGGGGTACCGCCAGGGTAAGGGAGGGCTCAGACTGAGCTCGGGCTAACCCTGACCCGAGCCCCAGGCTGGCCCAGGCCACAAGCCTTTCCTCACAGGAGCGAGAGGCTGCAAGACAAATGCAAGCATTAGAACAGCACCACCACTGGATGGCTGGGCCAGCATAGCCAAGGAGCACCAGCCAGGAGGGGCAGCACAGCCAAAGGCACATCCAGGAGGGGGTCCCACAGCCATCAGCACCACTAGACCAGTAGTTCAAGGGATCAAGCAGCCAGTTAGGGGAACCAACAAGCTCTGTCCACTTTCTAAAGAAGCAACAGGTATGCACACACAACACACACACCCTCTCCAACCCCACCAAACCCATCTGGAGGACCTGACTGGGGCCCTGTGGGTGAAGAGGGTTGTGTTTAGAAACTCTAAAAGGAGAGATGGTGGGAGGAAAAGGCGACAAGGGCATCCTCTAACACAGACAGAACTAAAAATATAAATATGAGTTACCATTAATACATTGAGGCATTGCACTAAGACTTTCTACTATCTCATTTATTTGTAGTAACAACTCTTTGAGTTAGGGGCTGGTTTTATTTCCACTTTACACTTAAGGAAACTGAAGCTAAAGGAGGTTAAACTACTTCACACACTTTTGAAGGGAGTATAGCTGGGATTTAAACTCAGGTCTGTCTCATCCTGAACCCCATGCTCTTGATATTGCCCCAACCCTCAGGAAACACTACACCCCCAGTGCAGTTCCTTGGCTATTGCACTTTCCCCATCACCCCTACTCCTGTACCCACAGAACTGACTTCTGCTTCTGTCCCTCTTCCTGGTTCAGTGTTGCGACAAGTCCCACTGCTCGTCCCAGTGGCTTTCTACTCCCTCCCTCTATGCCATGCTCTTCCACCCACTCTTCTGCTATGTCTGGGCTCCAGACTTGGGGGACCCTGCTTGGTAATAGCAGTGCCTCCAATTGGCTCCCCCACCCCTAGCAGAGACCATGTTCCCGGAATTAACTTAGAAGGGCAGGAAGGCGAGGTCGACAGCTCTGGTGGGGATCCCTGAGGGGCTTCAGGACGAGCCAGGGAGACGGAAGCCAGAATATGCCTCCCTCACACTTACTGGCTGAGGAGCAGAGAGAAGGCTGGGGCTGCATGCCTGCAGAGGGGGCTGTTCTGTCCCGGGAGCTCCGTCCTTCAGGCACCAAGCTGCCATTCCCAGTGCGGAGCGGGGCAGCTAGCCAGCCAGGGCAGGGCAGGGCAAGGCAGAGCAGCCAAAACAAACAAAACAAGGCAGGTGAGCGAGCAAGCCGGACAGGACCCGAGCCCGTGGCACTGCAGAGCCGTGGCAAGGTGACGCCTCGGGCTGCTGTGGACACTGGACCACATCCCATGCCACACCTCTGCCAGAGAGGCTTCCCAGCCAAAAGTACCAGGTAGGTGCGTAGACGGGTTTGTGGCTTCCAGAGGAGCCTAAAAACAACCTGTACAGGATCCCTGCTCCCGGGAAAGATGTTTAAGAGGACTAGGCCACAAGGTGAAGAGCCCAGCAGAGAAGGTACCTCCTGTTCTGCTAGCATCACCAGGATTAAACTGATTTGATCTCACTCCCAGCAGCCTGGAGGTACTGTTCTGTACTGTCACAGTCATGTATACTTTCTTTTTTCTTTTTGGTTCCCAAAGGTTTGGAGCCCCCATACAACCCCTGGGCATGTTCTCCCAGCTCTGTCCTACAACAGTCCCTCCATTTTTTCTGATAGATTGGCCTAAGCTCACTTACTGAAAGCAAAAGGAGCAATTCCAGGAGGCCAAACCAAAAAGCAGGGCAGAGATTCCCAGTGGTCTGGCCCACCACCCCCTCCCACAACCCCTGGCATTCTGGCCAGCACCAAGCTTAGGCTGGTGGCCCTCACCAGACCACCAGGACACAGCCAAATATGGCTTCACAGGAATCAGATCAGTTTTGACTCCATCATTTAGGCCAAGATCTCAGGACTACACTGACTACCTTATCTCAGTGGGCCCAGGATTGTCCCAATTTTATTTATTTATTTATTTACTTACTTATTTATTTTAGAGACATTTATTTATTTATTTATAGACAGTCTCTCTTTGTTGCCTTTGGTACAGTGTTCTGGCATCATAGCTCACAGCAACCTCAAACTCTTGGGCTCAAGTGATCTTCTTGCCTCAGCCTCCCAAGTAGCTGGGACTACAGGTGCCTGTCACAACACCTGGATATTTTTGTTTTAGTTTATTTTTATTTATTTATTTATTTATTTTGAGACAGAGCCTCAAGCTGTCACCCTGGATAGAGTGCCGTGGCATCACAGCTCACAGCAACCTCCAATTCCTGGGCTCAAGCGAGTCTCTTGCCTCCGCCTCCCAAGTAGCTGGGACTACAGG